>OMNM01049393.1:0-12039 GCA_900302745.1 Parablennius parvicornis
ACTATCAGGTGGTCATTCCATTTCAATTATTTGTTTATTTGGACGGGACAGTGCATATTAATGTATAAGCTTCACAAGGTAACTATAAATATGCTGGATGTAACACAGTGTTAAAAAGTCTCATCAACTTTTGTGTCCAGGTTGAGTTTTTCTCCTTTTGTTGTTAAAAATCGCGTTAAAAATTTGTGGAAAAAATGGAAAAATGAAAGCTTGTTTTCACAATGAAGCCACATAGTGATGAAGTGGTCTGCACTGTTGCCTCACAGTGAGAATGACCCCGGTTTGAGTACTGGTTGGGCTTTTCTTTCTCATCTGCATGTTCTGCCTGTGCATGTGATTTGTCTAGTTTCTGCATATGGTCTAAAAATTACAAGTGGTGCATCTAAAATTCCCTGTACATGTGAAGATGAGTGTATGCACTCTCTGTGTTTTCTGTGTGATGGTGTCCAGATTGTCACCTGCATTCACATAGTTTGCTGGGATTAACACCACCTGAGTTGGAAGAAGAGATGCAGGAGATGAACAGATGCCTCCTCATCCCTTAGCAAACTGTTCATGGGAAGTATTTAACTAAAAGCACTTGTACAAATTGTATTCACTTGGATATTCAATGTGGAACGATTATGAGCCACATTGCACATCCCCATGACCTCCCTTAAAGGAGGCCCATCACACATTTTGGACTACTTAGAAACAGATTAGATTCTTTCGATCTCCTCCCACAAATAATTATGATTTAGTGTAGATCTACTAATATGAGTATCTACTGTATAAAGTTTATTCTAAAAAAAGAAGAGGTTTTTGTTCACTGTGACAAAGCACAGCACTATTCTTTTACTATTATTTGTTGAAAACTTTGTTAAATATCAAAATTTCTGAGTAAATATGTGTGATCAATGTGCTTGTTTATCAAAAATATTTTGAGTAAATATTTGTGATGAGCGTGCTTGTTTATCAAAAATATTTTGAGTAAATATTTGTGATCAACGTGCTTGTTTATCAAAAATATTTTGAGTGAATATTTGTGATTAACAGGCTTATTTATTAAAAGGCTCATAATATCTGATTCTGGCTTCAAATCTCAATTTCTTAGTTTTTCGTCAATAAAATGTATTCATGTTATAACCTGCATCTTATATCCATTTCATTCACAAAGTTACTTGTGTGTTATTGACACCTGTTATTAACAAGCTTGTTTTTGAGTTAAAACAACCCAATTTAAGTTGAGAAAAAGTGAAAGTTTTCATTTTCAACAATATTAAAAGAATGTCCTGTAACTGGTTAGACTACAGTTTGTACACAAATACATATTTTAAACTGTCACTGTGAGAAATCAGTATTGATTAGTGTTAATCATTTAGATTTTCAGTCCTATTGACTGTTTAGGATCCTATAATTGTTTAAATAGGTTTAGTCTGGTCAGTGAAAAAAACCCCAAAAAACTCCCAAATAATCAATTAACACTCACAAATGACATTAAAAAACTACCAGGCTGTATGTTAAATGTTAAATGTATTGTGAAGTGAAGTGCCTTTTTCAGTTGAGATGTGTCACTTCTCTCCACCTGATCTGTGTGGATGGTCTCATGGGTGCACCTCGGCAGTGGGATTTCTCTTTGGTTTGCACGAGGTCTTTGGGAAAACATCTGACCTGACAAAGCCAAAACAATGACTCGGCCAAAATGTGGCAGCGCTGTGTTTGCGCTCTCAATAAAAGAGGCGGGCAACAGTGAACAAAGAGGAGCGTGGGGGCAGAGAGGGGATGTTAAAACAGCCCACTTCACAAAATTAGCAATTCCCCACTGGAAGAGTGGCTTGTTTACGGCCGAGTCCTCCTCCCCCCCGTCTCACAATGTAAAGTTCGGTCTCTGGACAGTCGGTCACAAATTAACTGTCACTTCCTTAAATGAGTCCTTGAAACATTGCTGTTCTTCACTATCGAACCGTTCTCTTTAGTCTCTTGGCACTTTTACTAGTTTCCCTGCACTTGACATTTTATGTGAACATCTGCAGTCGTTCAATGCAAGGATCCCAAAGTCACGTGTCTGCTGCCCCCCAGAGGAGAAAAATAAACCTGCAACGTAGAAACAAAGGATCTTTTTTTTTTTTTTTTTTTTTTTATTTTCGTCCTTTTGTCTTGCACACAAGGTCTACAAAACAAAACACAAAGTGAGCTTATCAAAAATTACCTTCGGGCGAAGTGACGTGTCTCTAGAGATCTCTCTAACAGATTCTCTAACAGATTTCAGGCAGTAAAAAGCTTTTCAATGAAGCCTTTGAATGTTATACAAACAAATACCGACCAAAATATACAGGAAAAACTCACATTAAAAGATCGCTTATTAACTTTGTCCCGCACTCTTCTGTACTTTAACGTGTGTGGTGATGCAAAGATGAACAACCAGGAGTGACACTGGTATGAGAAGCTTGTGAAGGCAAGAAGCAGCACAAAGTCTGAAGAAAAATATGTTTAATATCCGGCAGGTACTTACGTTTGGAATGTGACCAGCAAAAGAAAAAGGAGCTGTAACTACACAAGGATGTAATACATGATTATCCGTGTGATCTCCTTCACCACGTGCAGAATCACTTTTAAAGTCTTGTGCGCTGTCTGCAGCCTCCTCCTGCACAGTTTCAATCCGTCCCTGTGCAACGAGCCAGAGCTCGCTGCTTTCATGTAAACTGTTAAAGTCATGACATGTGAAGGTGTTTCTGCAGAGAATGGTCACTGTGTCCCTGCGTGACCGGGTCTGATCAGTCCCTTGAAGACTCGCAGCTTTCCTGCACCGGTGAGATCAAAGCTGTAGTCTGACGTGACGTAGGGCATCTCCCCTTCAACACCAGGCTGAAACACACAAATACAAACACACACACTGTTGGTCGGAATAAAAGAAACCTGTTATAATTGTGTATAAAGGCGGAGTCTGACTGACCTGTTTCGTGAGGATGCACGAAGGCAGTGAGATCCCTCCTAAGAGGAGACAGTTGACTTTCCGCAGGACGGAAGGATCCACTGGAGTCAGTAGAAAGTACAGACCTCGCGCCATGTCAATACCTCGGAGGACACCTGCAGGACACCAAGAAGAACAGTTTTTTTTTTTTTTAAACATCCAAACTTTACTTTGGCTGTTTTGTTCAGTTTGGGGTGCTGAGAACTGCTCACAAATCCCAGCGAGTAACAACTTGTTCTGTTTTACAGAGATAAACACAGCTTGAGTCAGTTACAGTGAGCGACTCGGTGCTTCTAGCTGTCACAGCGGGAACAGATTTATGGGTTAAATACTTAATTATACTCGTTATCGTGGAAAACAAATCAGACTGCTCCTCCATGCTATATGGATTTTTATTAATTGCGTGGTTGAACTGATGCTAATCATACAATTATAGGCCATCTATTCACAATTATTTATATCTTTGGAAAAGCAGAGCAAATCTAATAGTTTAAACCAGAAAAAAACGTTTATTTATAAATTATAATCATGACTAATGGTCACGTCTCAGTTCAAGACGACGAGAACAAAAACTTCTTGTTAACAGCACATTGCCAGTGTACTTTCTTTTCTCTCAGACTAAATGATGGTGATTTTCTATTTGAAGTGTTGCTAAAAATGCAGAAGTTGAGGAAGACAACTAAAAGTCAAAGACAAAAGAAAAAGCTGAGGATCTGTACCGAAGCCCACGCAGGGACAGATGGGAGCCTGGGACAGCAGGACCGGACCTCCTCTGCTCGACACTTTCTCAGCCAGGCAGCAGAGCCCCACCAGGCTGGCGTTGGCAGCGTAGAACATGTGAGTTGGCACCACGTCGCAGTGGACCACCCCTAAAGCCACCGCCGTGTGAGGCACCTGCAGACCATATCAGGTTTATGTCTCATTTTAACAACATGTCTAGGATTAACTTTTAGAGTCGGTTGTCACATGGATGCTGTGTACCTGGTATGGAGTGAGACTGTGCAGAGGTCTGACGGGTCCCGAGTCCGACGACTGTAGCTGACTGAGGTAACCGAGCAGAGATAGCTCTCTGAGCTCATTGGTGCGCTGGTGTCTCCTGTCAAATAGAAAAAATGTAGAATGAAACCAACAATTTGAAACAGAAAAAGATCCATCCATGCTTACAGTGGGTGATGGCAGGTTCCACAGAGAGAGACATACACTCACATTTCCAGATAAGAGTCACTTATTAACATCAAACATGTTTTAGACTATGAAGGAAGACCAGAAACACAGAAACAGAACCCATTCATGCCCTCAGGTGGGAACGGGATCCTTCATCCCCTCAGTGGGATACGTACGATGTTCCCTGGCGCCCGGCTCCCTGAAACTCCGACTGCACCATGAGGTGACTGTAGCTCCTGGGCGGACTGTGGCTCTCCGTGAACTCGTCCAGAGAGGTCTGGGCCGGCGGGTGCGTCTGGTAGCCGTGAGCCGTCCTCAGAAACTCCGGGGAGAGGGCGGGACACTGGGTGACGCCGCTGTGGCTGAGCTGCACCACGTGCGAGACGGGGAAGAAGCGGATCATGTCGACCAGCAGCTGGAAACCGAAACCTGCAGTAACACACACACACACAGTTTAGTGTTAAAATGCTCCAAATGGTCTGTCCTGTTTCAGTGCTGCCTCGAAGAGAAGACTGAACTCACCTTTCACCCATCCCATGGTGTTGATAACGATGGCCGCCTCTCTGCTCTGCGAGCGTCTGCGCCACAGCGACTTCAGAGACTCCAGGTAGCGGTCCAAGTCTGAGTCGCACGACGACTGACCGTAGTAGATCATGTGCTCCGGACTGTGCTGGTGCGTGAAAGGTGGACCTGAAACACAACCAAGTATGAGCCTACCGATGCATCCGAGGGAAACAGTAAGACATTTGAGAGACACATTAACCCTTTATAGGTCACATGGAAACTGAAAAAAAAAAAGACATTAACATCTAAAGGAAGCATATAATTAACATTATTTTGCAAAAACTAAACATTTTTTTTTAACAGTTTACAAGTTGGAAATGTTTCTAAATTGATTAGATTTATCATATCATTTCTCAAAAAAAAAAAAAAAAAACTTTCTGACACCTTGAAGCCACAGTCTATAAAACTCTCCCACAATATTGTGAGTATTTTTTTTTAAATATCTTTTTAACAAGGACACTTAATATGATTTACTGAACACATTATCTATATTTGCTGGGCAAACTACATTATGGCATGGTCGTACTAAATTTTGACTTATTAACTCACTGAACAAACAACAGGGGGAGTTTAAGTGTTCATTGAAACAAAATCAGATTTGAATAGCTTATGCATTGATGTTGAAAATGTGAAGGTCAAAACACAGAAACATCACACTAGCCAATATAGGATAATTAAGTTCCAGGTATTCTAGATTAGAGAAGTTCTCTTGAGAGGAGTCGGTGTATAAACACTGCAGTTTGCACACCAGGTCATTCGCTTGTGCTACGCTTTTAGAATAAAATCACCAGACATGCACCCAATGTGAACATTGAAGCTTCTTTATAATGCATGGTGTCTAGTTTAGTAAATATATAATTTGGGATCCGTGGCTATTGTTGTCGATTTAGTTGAACATGTGCGTGAGGTGCTTTTACTATGAATGTGCAGGATTCTGCACGTTTCAGAAAAAGAGGATGAAATCTAAATCACGGGGATAAAAACTAACCTAGAAGCGGCTCTTTGACGGCGGATAATGACAGGCAGCCGGCAGGAGTGAATTCAGTCTGACCGAGGTCGCCCTCCAGGTATTCCACACTCGTAGTGCTGTGGAGACAAACAACGTGTTGCTCTTATCACACCCATCAAAAACAGTCGGTCTGCAAAAATGTACTATTAGTTCTAAGAGGATTTTTTTTTTTAAACCCACAAGCGATATTAAATCGACGTACAAAAAAAGGGTCGTTTGTATCACACTCACTGATTTAATAAACTATTGATGAGCAGGCGGATGAACGTGGACTTGCCCACGTTTTTTGCCCCATAGACGAAGATTACTGCAGAGCCCTCCATGTCTCCTGTCAAAACAACACATGGGTTTCTGTTTTTGTTTCATCATTTTTCTGAACTAACAAAAGAGGGAAAGAGTCCATTAATTAAAATATACCAAATACAACAAGATCAGTCAATTTGGGAAAAAGGCAGAGGGGAAACAACAGAGACAGTAATTACTGAAATAAACCCATAATATATGTAATGACGTAGACACAAACAATATCATGAAAGAATTAGAAAATTAAAATTACTGAAAAGTGACTTGCTTGGCCAGTAATTTTATAATGTATCAACTAAAGTTTCAAGCATTTATTTTTTAATTCTATTTGCAATAATGATGTAAATCAGTTACCGTAATTGCCAGACTATAAGCTGCAGCTTTTTTTAAGCCTCTGATGGCTTATAATTAGGTGCACCTTATATATGGATTTTACGGTAATGGGCTTTATGCCGCCACCTTCTACTTCTGCATGTAGATACAAGCTGTTTTGAGCCTATGCTTCTCCACAACTCACCCTAAAAGTGATATTTGCATGCACCCACACATGCAGCACTGCACACCTGTGGCTTATAGTCCAGTGTGGTTTACATATGTACTTTTTTTTTTCTTTTTAAATTTTGTAAGTGCGACTTATATTCAGGTGCGCTCCATAGTGCGGGAATTACAGTAATTGAAAAATAAAAGACAATTTGATTGTATGTAATATTCTAATATTGAAAGATATGGTATTCTGCATGATATATGTCATGAGCATCAAACTGTCTTTGATCACATCAGTATAACGAATAAATAAATATTTGAAATGGTTAATGGTTAAATGAAAGTGCACCATGAGTGTGCATGTGTATCCATTTTTAGGAAGATTCACATTAAGTTTTAATGTGGTGAAATAAGAGTTTTATATGCTGATCAGTCCATATAAACCTTTGTTTTGACATATTTAATTTCTTTGTGCTCATACAAAAAGCAGAAGGAGCATTAAATCAATAATTTTTTCCTCATGAAGCCAGAATAAGATGCTCTTTTACAATGTTTCCTTGCAGTGGTTGATGTTTATCTGCAGCTTTTAAATGGAGGACTTAGATTTTTTCCATCAAAGTGTAGGGGAGAAGGTGTGGATACACACATGGATGAAACACACACAGAGAGAAAAGAGCAGCATATGTCACCGAGACTCACCTTTGCAGGCACTGACCAGCGTGTGCAGCGCATCTCTGCAGCTCTTTGATATTTTCATGCCCTCGACAGTGCTGTCCAGGGGAATCACGCCCAAACCGTTGAGAGGAGTGTCGAGAACCGCTGACATGAGTTCACTCTACAGACACAGGAGTGAGGAACAAGCTTTCGTTGCAGACACATCTCAGAAATGGCATGGTCTCGTGGGATGTTCTCATGCTAGCAGGCTTTGCAGAATTTGTCGACAGCCGTGTACAACGGAGAGAGAATCTTTGAAACTCACAGCAGGTGTGCTGAACACTTCAGTGAGCTCAGCGAAGCTGGACAGAAAGCGTGTGAGAGGCGTCTCCATGGGCTCCAGCAGGACGATGGAGGTGTGGGATCGGACTTTCTTTAACAACTTCTTCCGTGATGCTGCAAACAGTGCAAACATTATTGACAGAAACACATCTTTTTGTAATATAATGTTACCAGCAAAGTTGTCATAATAAAAGCATTACCTTAGGTATTAAAATATACACTGATTGGCCACAACATTATAACTACTTGCATAATATATTGTGTCATTCTCCTTTACGCTGCCAAAACAGCCCTGATTGATTGATAGACCGTCTCAATCAGTGATGGTGTGCTGAAGTATCTTGCAAGAAAATACTATTAGCAAATCTTTGAGCCCTCAAAGTAGATCAATGAGATCCATATGATCACAGAGATGAAATCCAAAGACATAAGTTCACCCTTTTTTTTTTTTTTTTAAATTCCTTGGACCACCAAAGATCTACTTCACAAGGACTGCAGTTTCAGAAGTGATCTAACCAAGTTGACAGAAAATACAGATTGGCTATTCTCAAACTCCTCAAAATACTCACAGAAGACCTTTTTAAAAAATTATATTATTTCACTTTGAGGTAAAACAATTGAGTCACTGCCCTGACTAGAAAGCACCCCTTTGAAGGACTCAGGTGTTTTCTTTCTTTTTGGCACCAGGTCACATAGGGATATTTCAAATTTACTCTAGGTTTTTAATTTTTATTTATATTAAATACACTCAAAAGCCTTTTCTTATTCATCTTATTTGTGTTGCATGTTTACAATTCTACTCTGTTGCTGGTGTGGCATACGCTGGAGATTCACCCTGATGCACACAGGTGGAGTACGTGGCTTCTGCTGTCTGGAAAGCAGTGAAAAATAGCAGTGTTTTTTTTAAAGAGATTGCAATATTAACTCTTCTACAAGTAGACTTCCATAGTATAATGTATAAGTGTGTGTGGAGGACAACTTAAGAATTTTAAATTTCAGGATTCGCTTCTATCATATTGTTAAAAAAAAAAAAGAAAAAAAAGAGACACAGATATGCTATATTCTCACTGAGAATTACATATATATTTATTACCACGGGAGGTGAGCTGCTTACCCGCAGAGAGATACTGCTGGAGAATGACTGAGGCTTCAGTTCTGTCGTCTCTGGTGTCGTCTGGATTCTGCAGAGATGTGATGGTCAGAGGAAAATGTGATGCGGGGGAGAAGAGGGGATATGGCTGCTGGCCCTCGTCGATGGTGAACCCCATCACTTCTACTCGACCGTACAGGCAGGTCACTAAACACTTCCCGCGGAAACACAGCGTCTGCACAGACGGAAAGAAATACTCAGTGACAGCAAGTGAGCCAAATGCATCCAACACCTGCCCCGATTATTGTTTAGCGTCCTTACCTGACCCTTCTGCATGATCAGGACTGCACGGTTCTGTCGGTCGTCTCTCTGAGCACAGTGGTGCAGAGCCTCTCCTTCTAGCCTTGCCGGTTCAACGTCCCCCGTGTCATCCAAGGTCTTGACACCGTTCCCGTAAACTGAGTGTGAGTACTCCTTCCACTCCTGGGAGTCGTCTGACTCATTGTCCAAGGAAAACGCTGAACTTCCATTAGCCTGAGTATACGATTTCTTAAAGCCAGACTCGGGTGCAATTATCTTGGGTTCGGAGACCGGTTTGGCTTTACTTTTCAGTCTCTTGACACTTGGTTTTTTCTTCATGGACTGTTGGTGTTCCTTTATCACTGCGGACATGACGGGACTGGAGCTGAGATCAGAGGGCCCGATGGGAGGCCTGCATCGTTTTCCTCTCACATCCTTCCACTTCAGAGATTTGCCCTTTGTGTGTGTGTTTTTGTTCGCCTTCATGATCCTGTAGTCAGCAGCTAATCATGTGGAAGCTGAAGAAAAACAAAAAGGAGAGAGCCTGTGAAGAGATGGAAGCAGCTTTATGACCTGGCCTTCGTGTCATATACTTTATTTGTTCCCTTTTATACGTGTATGTTCAATATTTAACAACTCTTGTTGTGTTTTTTTATTTGAATTCTGTGTGTTTTGTCTAAAACATTACATTTAGATCACCCTGTTTTTTAGAGAAACCCAACTACTGATCAAGCATCTTTCATTTAAGCAGTTTGATGTGTCCTCTTTCAATTAAATGTTGATTTTAATCATATTTACATAATCAATTCAAAATCATCAGTTTACATCAGTTTGGTTACCTTACCAAAATAAATTGTGAAAAAAATAAACCAGGACATGAGGTAGGATAAAACTAAGTAGGATAAAAGAGTAATATTGAAACTGTATTGCTTGAATCTGCAACTACAACCCAAAAGGAGAATTTTAAGCATAACGGGCAATGTCAGGACTTAAAACTTTAATGTCAGTAATCAGCTTATTTATATACTTCTGGAAATGTGGCAGGCCAATAGAAATATTATTTAACTGTAAAAGTGTTTGATGGAATAAAATACTTGCACATATTACAAAATCTTAGCCTCTTTAATGAACTAATAGATAAGTTAATGTGTAAATTCCTAAACGTTGTCTAAATTGTATTTATAACAGGTATCAGCCTTCGCAATAAGTTAAATATTGGGGCTCAATACATTGAATGAATTTGATCGCATATTTGTCAGTGTGAGCAGAGCTATCTGTAGCTCACAAAGCCCAAAGTGGTGGATTTATCCTAATTTGGTATATTTTGCACACTGCAAAAGCATCGAGCATCATTGAATTATAATGTAAAATATATATTCAACCTGGCTTTTGATATGAAAAACGGGTGTAAGTATAAAAATATTATCCTTTAGAATTCAAAATGGGAAACATTCCACATTTATACATCTATTAATTCACACTGTGCAGTTGTATACACTCAATTCAATGGTAGCTATAGCTAGGCTAGTAGAGCTAACGCACCAATAAGCAATTTCCTTATTTATTTCCTCAAACATGCGAGTCTGAGGAATAAATACATTACATTATAAATGTAGAAGCGTTCCCTTCAAAACATTATGTCGTTATATTTTAAACTTGGAAGTGAAGTTAACATACTAACGCCACCCACCTCTAGCTTGTGATAGCACTAGCAGCTAGCTGCCATTGTTGCAAGCAAATGAAGAAAACGTAATCCCCGATGAGGAGAAGACACGGAGCTGCAAAAACCGGCGCTGCAGTTTCTATCAAACGGAGGGATGTTGTAGTTTCAACACAGGAATCCCAGGAGGTGGACATATGGTGGTGCGAACATGCTAACAGGCTACATTACATGTGAGAGAGCCACAGACAGACGTCGCTTCTGGATGGTCGACCAAAACATTTCACAGAGCGTTACTATTAAGTACTGAAGTGTTAACAAAAACAAAATATATTTTCTTTGTTAGAATGAACATTAATTATAATGAATATATTTAGCAATACAAGCGTGTTCGTGTTTTTGGCTGTATAATTGTTCCAGTGAACCGTTGATTTATTTTTTAAAGATAATTGCAGAGGACAACAAAAACTTTCACAGAGTTCCAGTCGCTTATATAGCGTCACATCCTCTTCCTTAGGGGCCTACAAGTAACGAAAACAAGCTGCCTGTCACTAGGCTTTTGCTATTTTTTCCTTCTACAATCTGATTGCATTGATCCGGCTGCACCTTGTTTAAAGGTAGTGATAGATGCTTAACTTTGATCCGTGCAGTAAATGCGGGTGCGTGGACGCGGCTGTGTGAGCGGCGCACTGCGCTAAGGGAGCGTCTTTAAAGAGACCAGCGGGCAAAGAAACGTGGAGGTGAGGAAGGGGCTGCAATCATTTCATCAAAACCTCTCAACTACTGCACTCATGGTGCCGCCTGGAAAATGCGATATAACGGTTTAAAATTTAGTTTTAATACAGTCAATGTAATTTTTTAATTCCTTGAAATTATATCAAGCTCAATGCGCTTTGATTGCATGGTTAGCACATTCAGTAATATTTACTTCTTGATGACAATTGACAAGCAGTATATGTAATTTGTTACATTTTTCAATATTTAATTAAAATTGCGTATCGGCTGTATTCACTGACACACACGCACACGCACACACACGAGATAAAATCAAAAAACAAAATCATAAAATTTAAACCAAAAATTTCTAACAATCTTTTAAATAACTCCTGCTCTCCTGAATTGTCCCATACACCCATGTTTTATCCTATTCACGCCAAGCAGACATGCATACAAATTAGTTACAAAAAAAAGTTGCACTTTAAAGACAATGGTGATGCAGAAAGGATACTGATGATAATTGAAACACTGCAGATAATTGAACCCTGCTATTGATTGGAAAATAACTGTTCATAATAGCTCGTGTGTTACAGATTGGACAGCATGAGACTTTTGCAGAATAATTCGTTTTTGTATACATCTCTCGAGCTTGATGATGATAGATAGATGGATAGATGGATAGATAGATAGATAGATAGATAGATAGATAGATAGATAGATAGATAGATAGATAGATAGATAGATAGATAGATAGATAGATAGATAGATAGCAGTATGAGCAGTAATGAAATGCATCTTTTACT
>OMNM01049396.1:0-13616 GCA_900302745.1 Parablennius parvicornis
TCTGAGGATATGGGATACGATTCAGTACAATAGCTCTGCTAGATAATCCAACTTCAGGGAATAAAGTTAAGTTCTGTTTGAAGTCAGGAAAAAAGGTTTTGATCAAAGCTTTCTAGAGTGCAAATATTAACTGTATTACATTGACAATCTGCATTTTTTTTTCATGCAGATAAATGAGGTGAGACAGCTGACCTGAAAGAAACAAGTAGCCCCTAAACTATATTTAAAAAATGCAAATACATAAATGTAATGCTAAAAGATAACAAAGGAAAGGCGATTAAACGGAATAATTAACAAAAATACTAATTAGATGATAGATGATCATAAACACAAAGAAAAACAAAATGCCTTTTTCTCCCCCGAATATTTATAATTTCTTTCTTTCTTTTTTTTTTTTTTTTATCAGAATTAGTTATGAGGGGTCTTATAAACTTTTTTATACAGCTGGACATCATATCATACAAATCACAGTATAATGTTGCCACTTCATGCTAAACAAAACACAAATATACAACAAATTTGCAAGTTTGTTGTGTATTTGATTATTTGCTATAACAATTGGCAATCCAGATTAAATTACACAGGTATTGATGAAAGGAATGAACTCAGAAGAGAACAAAACTCTGAACTGGAGAGGCAATTCCCACACCTGAAAAAATAAAAATAAAAATCAATTAATAGGAAAAACAACTGAGATGGAGTACGATTTACTCTAATAAGAGAAAAACGACAATCATTTCATTCATCAGTGAGATCCAAATCTTTAATATAGTTAATAATAATCATCTCTGCTCCAAGTTCTGCTGTTTCACCTTTAATATTCATCTTTCTCTTTCCAATGATACAATTGGCTGAGGTCTTTTTATTTAATTGTAACTATTATTTTATGAGCACAAACCCACTAAGAAAAGTTTGGGATCCAGTAAAATGTGTTTATAGACAATGTTTTCAACGATTAGTAGAGTTTTTTTTTTTTTTTTAAACAAACTTGTCCTCACTACTTTTCAAGGTGGAACAACATTAACAAACATGAATAGCAACAGATTAAAAATGTGAATCACAATAAAATGAGCAAAGGTGAAAACGATCACAGTGATATTAAACGTAAAATATAGACAATTTAAAGAATAAAATCTAAATCCAGGACAGCAGACCTGGCAACATAATGCTCTCAGGGTGTCACTGGGAAATCATTGGAACATTTTTTATTATTGTTTATAGACTAAGGCTGGGAAAGAAAAATTGATGCAGAGCAACAGTATTGAATAAAAATCAAAGAAGAAAAAAAAAGAGCTTTTTATCAAGAGATAATTCTTATGGAGCAAAACTCAACTTAATTTTTGGCCCTCAATGTTAATACTAATTTTTCATTTAACTTTTAGAGGAAATGAGTTGCTCACAGTACAGTATGATATAAGTGATTACTAAATGTTTGGTGGTAGAAACGGAGTGGCGTAAACATTCGTGAGGACCTGCTGCATTGCATTAACCTCATGGCACCAGTAGATGGCGCCAGCTCACTTCTAACCAATTCAGTCATGAACTTGGGGGAAAAAGCTTTGACCAAGCAATGTGTGTAGCTGTGACTGCAGAGAATAAACTTTAAAGTTTGTGAATGTTCAGTACCATGAACTCATATCCATACAGTTTTCACTCATGGCCAAATTATTATTGTCAGACACTGGATTCATTTTTAAAAGTTGCTCTCATTTGAAGAAAAAAATGTTGTTTGATTACATTCTTCAAAGTAGGGAAAAAAGATTTAATCGTTCCCTAAACTGAGCTTTATTTCCTCTTTCAGTAAACACACTGGTCTACTAGAGAGTTGGTGAACTATTGTTGCATGTTGTGGTGAATCATGTGCACATTTCATTGGTTGTTGTCGTCGGTAGAGGGAGCTTCATGACCTTTGATATGGAAGTTGCAGAGTATCTGATTCAGAACTATCCATTTCACCATGAGACCAAAGAGAAGAAATGAAGAAATCTTCTCATTGATCCATATTACCAGTTGTTGAGTATTTTATTTCTCACCTTCCTCCAGACCTTTTTTTTAATTCTGCCCTCTGTGGCGGTGACAGAGGGGGACGGCAAGGCCTCGGCGTCCCCGTCAAAGTGGGACAAGCCGAGGCAGCGGGGTCCGTGGGAAAAGGATAATGATGCGGCGACGCTCCTGGAGAAGTCCTTTTGTGTGTGCGGAGAAGCCATGTAGCCGTGTGAGCGTAGAGGAGAGCGTGTCAAGAGGGTAATTGCAGCAGAGACAAAGACAGAGGCCATAATTTGTCCCCACTGCTACACTAATGGAGAGAAAAGGTCGTTTGGGATCAGGTGAACGTTGCACAGTCACAAGGATGCAGTCGCATGTATGTGTAGTGTGCAAACCCATGTTTTTTTAAATTTTTGCAAAGGTATTTTAAAAATGTTAATGTTTATCTTCGCATATCTCATCCCTGTTGCCGTCTCCTGCCTTGTCCGGCCTGGTCTGAGCTGCTCGTTACTTTAAAATAAGAGAGAGTTAAAAAAAAAAAAATGTTTGTCCTCTCCTGCTTTCTTTGACTGCAGTATCTCTTCCAGCCTTAGACTGTTTCCTCTAATCTTTTAGCGTTCCCTTTTGTTGCTTTGAGTCGACGTGCAGTTTTAGTAGCAACAGTGAGAAGAATGACCTACAGAATAAACACACACACACACACACACACACATTCCTTTATATCGGTTTGCTCCAACATTAAAGTCTTCACACAAACTTGTGAAATAGTAACTTCTGCATCATCGAATCCCATTTAAGACGCTTTGTGCAGCTTCTAGATTTTAGGTTTTAAACAATAATCACTTTATATTTCCATTGTTCTGCCGGTTGTCATCTCGGCCTCCCCCGAGCTATTTAATTATCGTCTCATTTGAAACCGAAGCCTCTAAACTGTTTCTTCTGATCACCCAGCTTCCCGCAGTCTTCCTCCCGTGACGGAGAGCTTTCCCAGATTCCTCCAGCTTTCTGTCTTCGACCGCTCTCAAATCAATCCGGGATTAGGCTTGATTACACGGCCACCCCTTCGGGACGCTTTATTTCAATGAATTAGTCGAGTGAATGAACAGAACTGCAACAGAACGGTATTTTGTACCAGCCACATAAATTATGCATAGTCTGTGGATATCAGCTCGCCTTGATCATCTTTTTTTATGGTTTGAATCCAGAGTGAGAGAAATTGTTAATTGCCAGCCTTGTCACATATAATCTGGGCTGTGTTTGATATACAGTCGGAATGCAGCCTATATGTTGGTGATTTATTTATGTAGTGATGGAGATGCAGCGTGCGATAAAAAGAAGACCCAGATACAATGTTTTTGTAGCGTTTTATGTTTTACGCTGTATGATTATTGCTTAAAACTCTGTTTATATACACACACACACGCATATCTTACATTTCTTTGTCGTTATGATTCTTTTGGTTTCATTCCCTTTCTGTACCACATAGTTCATCATAAAAAAGATAAAACTACAAAATAAAGAATGTACTTTTTTGTTCTTGCCTTGTAGACCGAATCTCTGGTTTGTGTGTTACTTTTCGAGAGTAATTCTGATTTAATTGCATATAACTGAACATACATAAGTTATCTTGATGACGTGCATAGAAGACCGAATGCAGCTGAAAATAATGCTAAAACTCGTTTTTTTGGATACATTCTAATAAAAGTATGGCGGGCATATGATTGTTGTCTATTGACAATTCAAAAAATTGGGGGTCTTAAATTATTGTAAAAAATTGCGATTGCAACTATTTTCATGTATCAATATTTATCACCAAAACTTTCAACAGTTTCTAAATGGATTTAATTCTATTAGAATCAAATCTGTTGGCTCTTGTATATCATCATGATATAAATGTAGATGAATATGCATAATTATTTATTTAAACCTAAAGCCAATAGGTCATTCATTGCCAGCTATGTTGTTTTATTTTGATAAACTAATTCTCCTTACATACTATCTCACCAGTCTTACAGAAGTTACACACACAATTTCTCTTTAAAAGTTGTTTTTATTGAATTTTGCCCCGGACTCAGATGAATGAACGTAATCATAGATCTACACAAATGAAAATAGATTTTAAAATATTCCAAGAATATATATTTTTTTCTTTTATAAAAAAGCAAATCTAGCGACATTCTTCTTTTTTTTATTACCTATCATACCCGTGACCCCTTGCTCCCGCTCTGACCCACTTGACTTGGCGGCTCTGTCACTTCTTCTACAAAGCGGCTGTACACCCAGAAAAAGGGATCAGGAGTCGTCGGCCTGTCGTGGATTGGATCACGGCACGGCTGGTCAAACCAGAGCTTCCTGAACAAAGAACCAAACATGTGCCGTGACTGAATCTAGATTATCATTTGGGTTTGAGGGTTTTACAATAAGATAATCCTCAGATCAGAAAAACCCTGGGTTTGAGAAGTTCCTATGTTCCTTGCTAATGAGGCAGTTAATTTGTTGTTTATATGATTTTTTTTTTTTTTTCTCTCTTTTTGATAGGTGTACAGATAAGTAGACGGACACATCCTCCGTCACAGCCACTTACTTCTCATCAGCAGAGGTAAAGATAAGTGCTCAACCTACACTGGTCGCGGTGACCAATTGATTAGCATGACATGCTCAGCCATGTCCTACAGCAGAAGGCTACAATGTTAGATTAAATGCCGGCTGGATCCTCATCACAGAGGGGGAAAAAAAAAAAAAAAAATCAATGGTTGTTGTTAAGGGCGAGCAGCGTCAAACGAGAGCGGTGGGGGATGGAGGATTGTAGAGTCACTTTACACGGCGCGTCCTGGGCTGTTTGCACTGTGGCGCCTGCGTGTATTGACCTGGATAGGAAGCCCGGGTACAGATTGGGGACGGGGGTGGGGAATTAGTCACCAGAGTTTTTATGACTTCAACTTTCTTACCAATACTTTCAACTGAGCCCAGATAAGAAAAAATGGCAATAAATCTGAAGTACAATAAAATAAAACACCACTAACAAAGAGCTCATTCTGTTTATACTAATAGCCTTTAAAATCATTTTTCACACACTTATTTTGCAATTAAAATAACTTTAAGTGATAGATTTGACCTTATTTTTTGTGTGTGTGTTTTAGGTTTCTAACCTTATCACGCATTAGTTAAAAAAACAAAAAAAACCAAAAACTGTCACATTGGTGTTTATTGGAGTTTAGAAACAATTAGCGTCATTGATATAAAAGCCTTCACTTTGCTTCACGCTGTGCCCAGCTGGAAGACCCCAGACAATGCAAACACCTCAACATATCCATTTGTCTTTTTTAGGACGGGGTTGTGTAATTTGTGAATCTGTTGCATCTTTGTGCCAGAACCTTATCCTGTGTGGAATCAGCCCCACTCTTTCTGTCATAGAGTATTGTTTTTCATATTTAATGCGTTTAAAGATTCTCAGTTTGCATCAGTGCTCTTCTTGGACGATTTAGAAATCAGCTCCATTGTCACCAAGATGTCAAACTGACTGGAAATTGCAGAGCTTTGACGCCCGCTGACTCGTCCGACTGATTGTGGGAAGTGAAAGAGGATTTCATTGATTCTCAAGCAAACGTTACATGGCCACTCCAAATCTCAGCAGTGTAGTTTATATTAGTCCAAAGTGATCAATTAGGAATTGACAGAGCATAGCAGCCACAGGACGCTGGTGAACAATAGCGAGTGGATTTGATGACATCAGCAAGACTGCCGTGAGGGCGTAGGATAACTTCAACCATGTTTAGGCAACACAGTCATGGTTTTTTTCTTCAAATTCAGAATTGATTTGGAAAGAGGGGGTTTGGATAGTTTTTTGATTGTGCATTAGCCCAGAATAACTGTATTCACTGTAAATTCACCTTTCACCCCCCCCTACAAAAGTAAGAAACTATTATATTTATTTACTCTACTTCCTATTTGCCACAATTAAAGCTCTCCAATGCCAGTGAATGCATCGAGAGTTGCAGCAGACCACAGCGCGCGGAGTGACATTTATGGTCTGGCATGTGTGAGGACGGTCTCCCACAGCTCCAGTGTTTTGAACACATAAGTCATGTGCAGTTGCAGCACTGGTGCTGCCTGTCATAATGTTGTGTCATTTTAGAGAGTCGACAAGCTAACTGGGAAGCGCTAATTAGATACTACTGGCAAAATATACAGGAAAAAAAAATCAATAGCACGACTATGTTGCTTATTGTTTACTCTACAGAGAGCTGTAAGCTGCAAGTAATACTTAATATTTTTTAATAGGATTTTGTCAAAAATTATATTAGTCCAGTTTAGACCTTGTTAACTTAAATTGTGCCAGTTTTAAAACATTTTATATGATAAAATTAATTATAAAAATGAGTTTAGATTTATTTCATACTTGAAAAACTACCAATACTACTGCTACTACCAATAGCACTAGTAATAATCATACCAGCTGAGCCCCCGGGAGATAATCCCGAATAAATGGGCGGAAGAAAATAAAGTCATAATTTTTGGGGGGTGTTATTACAACGGAACAATGGAAATTGGCTGTTCTAACCTAAAATATATTCCGTACAAACTTCTGACCCCCGCGAGGACGCTCTCCTATGAAATAGAAAGCCAACGTGTATCATACTACCCCGTGCCAACCTTTCCCCAGTGCGCAACCCGTGATGAAGAAAATTCTGTGATGGCCACTACCGTATTAATATATAGATGTTTTATTTGAAAATGGTCTGTCAAGAAACCCAAGCTCCATGAGGAAATGTTAAAAGACAGTTAGAGACAGGTTAATAGAAAAGTGAAGGTTTGCAGTAGAACAAACACAGTTAGCATCATTTAGGCTTGTTTACAAAAAGTTTTAAAGTGGGATTTAAAGATTTATGGGGATTTAAAACTTCAGATATTGTGATGTCAGGAGGAAGTTGTATAGTGGTGGGATGTCGAGTGACTGAAAGCTCTGGATTGCATGGTGTACGTATATGTAACATGTTAAAGCATTTAAAAGAAAAATTAGAAATAGGAAAAAAAATCTGTGTGTGTGTGTTAAAACCTTTTTAATCCAGCTGGAAAAGGTGTATATAATCATTACCAGGTATCTTTTGGGAGATCATTCATGAAAACTGCATTTAAAAAAAAAAATCTTTCTTGAGAGAACTGTAGAACAAAATGTCCTACACGCCCACACCTGACGCATGTTTGTGAATGCTAACTCTTTCTAGCGGTGGAGACATGAAATGTTGTTTTACTGAGGCTCAATCTGCCACGATTGTGTTTCCTTTTTGGCTCCAGTGACGACAGCCAACGATTAAAGGCGTTTTTGAGTTCATATCGTCATGTTTTTATTTCCCAGTGAGTAATCAGACGTCGTCAAGCAAGGATCGTGTTGCGTCAGGGTTTCACTCCGAGTTGAATCAGAAGTGAAATTGAAGTAGAAAATGTTTTCGACTGATCTTTTGTGTGCTGAAATAATATCATGTAAAAAGTGTGTCGTGTTTACTTGCCCAAAATTCACACAGTTGATTTAAATGTCTTCACTTAGTTTCAGAAGTGTTTGTCCTTTACAGACATCTGCCTCTAAAATGTCAAATACCATAAAACATGAAATGTTTTGCGCTGGCATGTTATTCTGGGTTGGAGCAACAGATTTCTACGAGATGCTCACTTTACTCATTGATATGCATCTGTTGTCATTGATTTTCTTTCTGCGCAAACACTGACTTCTGAATACAAATCCCACATTCATCCTTTCTTTGACTCGCATGACAGCAACATGTTTGAGGACAAATATTCATTCTTAATATCTCTTGCTTAAGAAAAGGAAAAAAAAATCTCACCCAAAATGCATGATGAAAATGCAAAGTTTATTTTTTACACTCCTATATAACTGTATATACGAATATTTTTCTGCTGTGAGACAGTAGCAAACGCTGGATACACTCACTCCTTCCCTCAGCTCTGCACACTTCACACTTGCTGGACTCCAGCACTCTCAGCGACTCAAGGACAAAGCGGCAATGACTTCACTGTTTTGCTGGCGTGTGTCTTATGTTTCTGGGGCAACAAGGAGATTATTACTGCAGCAAGAGCTGGAGGTGCTGCTGGCGATGCCAGATAATTATGCACAAACAAAACGAACCTCCAGAAAAAGGTGTGCTGCCAATGCTCTCAGGCCTTATCAGACACCAGGAACGTGAACCAATAGGTTGAAAAAAAAAAATTAAAATGAAAGAAAACACTACGGGTAATAATTTGGGACCTTTTTTATTCACATTTTCATTAGTTGGTTGCTGATTGCGAGAAGTGAGCACCATTTACCTCTAAAAGCTAAATTAGCTTCAGGTGTTTTTTAGAGGCTGATGTATTAAAAAAAGAAAAGGTTTTAATATCGTACATCATGTATTCAAATGACACTCGTCAGCAAAATCCTAAATCTTCTTGTTTACATACTTATATTAGTCATTAATGTTTGCCTGTTTTTCAATCCAGAGCTGAAATAAAATCAGGGTTAATGATCCTCTCTGAGCCAAACATTAGAACTGTGAGAGATGGATGGATGGATACGAGTGGAAACAGGCAATCCTCCTGCAAATAGGCCATTAATCGGTGGTGGAATATAAACTTAAGAGAAATAATCCTTCTCGTGTCAATTAACAGATCTTTTTTAGTCCTTTGGGTAGCTTATTTTTTTTCTTCTTCTTCTTTGAAAGAGAAAGTGATTATGCTAAATGTTCCCATGGGCGGATTGGCATTTGTGCAATATTTTAATAAATAAATACAGTTTGAAATTAATAAAATCTTCACACGGAAATTTGACATTTACCTTTTTAGGTTGTTTTTTTTTCTTCTTTTTTTTTCCTCCAGTAATTAAGGTCTGGAAGGCTGCGTGGAGTGTTTAAACCTGAGAGTCATCTGATGATGCAGCTGAGCTGCGGTGGAGTGCTTGTTAACAAGTGATTTATGAGTCTGGCTTATTACGCTGAGATTTCATTGATTTGTGGAAAGTGCCCACCTCCCGTTATTGTGTGATTTTCACAGTAGAAGTCAGAAGGTTGGTCAAAACTGATTTACTTAATGTTTAATGAGTTTTGCCGTAAATCTGGCGGGTGGCGTGCGTGTAGGTGGGCTCTGTTGTCTGAGTGGGAGGATGATGCAATAGTGCACCCGCGCAAACACGGAGCGGAGACTTTTGAGGAAAAACTCACGGCCATCTCCCGTCTTTCTTTGGGGGACCCGAGAGTTTGTACCCTCCAATTTTTCCTCCCAGACTTCCTGCTTTCTTTTGTCCAGAAAAACTCTTCCCCCCCTCCTCCATCGTAGCAATCTCCAGCTAAACCAAAACGATAGGCGGAGGAGGACCTGCTGGGGTGTGGGATTGCTGGGAGAGAAGCACCCGAGCGCTCGTCTGCTGGATTTGTTTGACTCTGGTAATTGAAAGTGTTTTAAACTATTATAGCAACTGGAGGGCTTGTTTAACTGTCGAGCTGCCAGTCAAGCGGGTGGGCCAAAAGCCCGAGCCCGTCAGGGCCTGTCAGTCAATGGAAACGAGAAGTGTCGGCTTAATGGATTTCTCCACACCGCTCCGTCTACACGCCCAGCAGAGCCTGGAGAGAGATGGGGGGGGGCAGAAAATAAAAATCAATGCATTGTCATGTGTGAGTGTGTGTGAGCCATCAAACGACCAGGTGGATTGGAACTGTATTTGCTTGTGTCCATGTTGAGGTGCAATGCTGTGAGTGAGCTGAAGGTGTGTGTGTGCGTGTGTGTGTGTGTGTGTGTATTTGTGTGTGAAAGCCATCCCTTGTACACAATTTCTATGTGTGTATCCTTGCTCCTCTAAGAGGACAAGGCTTTTCTGAGACAGACAGACGTTCTACGCTTGTCTCCAGAGGCTTTTGTTGTGATTTGAGGTGTAAGAGGGGTCACGTCACCCTCAAAACAAGTTTGCTTTTCATTCCTCCGACTCTCTGCGGGTGGAAAAATACTGCCTTTTGTCAGTGTTATTTGTTGGTTGCCTTTCCCTGTGTAACACTCATCAGCACAGACTCGTGCGGCTCAGCGTTTTATTGACCCAGACTGTTCATTGTAAATAGATGCTGCAGCATTAGCGTCTCTCATGTCACATGTGACAGAAAGTGTTTTTTTTTTTTTTTTTTCCTCACATGTTCTGATTATCTAATCAGTCTGTCACTTGTTTCCTTTACAATATCACTTGTTTACAGTTTGATTGCTGATGATAATGAGAGCTCTTCAGGGCAAAACATCTGACATTTACTTGTTTAGGTTGTTTTTGTTTTTCCTGCTTTTTAGAGCAACTGAGGTTTCAACTTGTGAGAAATGTTAAAATTGTTTGTCATCTGGTGAAAGTTTTTGTCAAGCGCATGCAAACACAAAGCTGGTTACACAGGTCACTTAAGCTTTTAAAACTATTGCTAAGAGTCTGCCCCGTCCGGGAGTTAGACGATCACATTTTTGTCTTCCTCCAACAGAGTGCGTTTTGTGTGAAGCTGCTTCTTGAGTTCTGTCCTGTGAAATAAAGCGCACATTTAGCTTAGTTGTTTCCATTTAACAGAGGGGACTGTTAAATATACTTTGGATTTAGATTTAGAGTAAGGTGTCACAATAAAATCTTTACTTTCACACGTGTGCGTTTGTGTGCGTGTGTGTGTGGTTCTTTAATTGTTCACATTTTTTTCAATTGTCATGTATCTTAATGGAATGACCACCAGTGTGCGACATTATTGAAAACGACAATTATACAAATATCTTAGTAATTCAATGAACGAAGAAAAATAAATCTCGAACAAACTTGATCATGATCATCATTGGCAAAGCAAATTTGATAGCAAAGCTGTTGTCTTGGATCATATAGTTTTGTAGTTCTGAGGGATGAGTGCATTTAACTTTCACAATTTAGCCTGTTGGTGAACTGTAAAGAGGCTATTTGAGGATTTTAATATCACAAGAGATAATAGCACCTAAATAGTAATGGTATTTCTCTTTGTTTTTGTTTTTAAATCATCTGATTTTTTTCCTTTTTTAAAAACAACTTTATTTCACTTGCTATACAACATCTTAAAATGCTTTGTTTCATGTGCTTCATGTAGATCAATTCAAAGACCCAATATATCACAAAATGTCAGGGCTTTAGATGATTTTTCATCGAGTTTATTTCTCCCTTTGTATGACTGTTTGACATAAGCAGCAATTCAAATTTGAACGCTATCAGTCTCCTTCCAGTGTAAACTAGTGTGCAGGTAGAAGATGATGATGGAGATCTTTCACATGTTGGACGCCTGCTAAAGCACATATATACACACACACACACACCTACCTTGCGTATGGCGCCCTATTTTGTGAGCGCCTCAGAGGTACACTCATGTTATCATTTCTTGTCTTGGTCACAGCGAAACGTGCGCGTTCCCCTGCTTCATCTCACTACCACCTCGTGTGATTTATAGCCGGTTACATCCAGCTCCGGCGCCATCGTTTTCAAACGCCCCGTCTTTTATCTCCACTAAATGATCATATTAACCATCGCCAAAGAGTAACGCAAGGCAGAGGGAGATGTCTGTGTTGAGCTAAACCAGACTACCCTCTGAAAGGCATCAAATCACTTCACCATGTTGAGAGCGAAAAGTGGTAATTACTCGTAATTGGGGCTTCAACATTTTCTCGCGCTCGTCCCTCTTTTACAAAATTGGATGATTTCCTTTTTTTTCCCCTTCTCCTGGCTGGGTGATAGATACCTCCGAACCTTTGAGGGGGCAAAATTGAAAACAGTTTTGGTTCCATTTGAAATATGTTATTGTTATACTGATGCTCTGTCTTCAGCTCCCTCTCCTGTCTGATATGTTGTTACTTATACTTACTTTTACTTGGAGCTGTAACATTTCCAAGACTGGCAACACTTTTGTGTGGATGTCCGTCTCCGTCTTTTTTGCAAGATTATTTAAAATTAATTAAAAAGAAAGTGCACATTTATAAACATACAGTGACCACAGATTGTTTCATAAGATGGTTTTAAATCGTCTAAAATTCAAATTTACAACTTACTATTTAGCATAGAATTCCTTAATATTTAGAATATTAGTAGATTACTTTATTCTACACTGATTTTTCTCAACATTGGACATCTTTGTTTGTATTTTTCAACGTTTCAGCAGCCCATTACAGTTTAAGTACCAAAATAAAGTGATCACTGCTTCATAGGACAGCCACAATTTGAGCGAATATGATTCAGCAAGCATGTTTTATTAGCAGTAACATCTTGCACCAATAATTCCACTTATGTCTGAGCGATGCAGAAGACGGCCAGGAGAAATGTTTTAATTATAGTAAGTCAAACACCTTATAACACACACGCAGATGGTTTGGAATTTGCAATGCATGAAATGTACATAAACATTTGTAATTACTGCGAACGCGCTTGTGTTTTAGCACATGCATAAATAATCAAATGCTTTAGCCCGGTTTTTGAGTGGGAAGTTGCTCCTCTCTCTGGCTGGCACACAAATAATTGGTATACGGCTCATCTTTCTGCGTTGAAAGAAAGTCAAAATGAGCGAAAAACGAAGGGGTAAAGCTGAGAAAGTATGGCAAAGCGAGCAGGGAAAGATTTGACACAGTGCTGGAGGAGTATTTCCTTCTTGTCTGACTGAATCAAGTAGTGGTGTCTCAGCAATATTCAAATTGTGCTGTACCGTGGCGTTGTTGAAGGTGTTGTTGCTTTGTGTGTCTGTGGGTGTGTGTGTGTATATATACCTCTGTTACACACACGCACACAAATTGAAAGGACTTGCGAACAACTGACCTTGCGTAATGTTTTTAGATTATAAAGCTGAAAACGAATGGAGGCCGACAGTGTTTTGCACTGGTGTGAAACTAATAGTTAAGAACACAGAGGTTCTGAACTGAGTAATCCAATTTGACCTTGTCTATGAATTGACGGTCTAGTGAATAACATTCCTCCAAGAACGGCTCTGGCAGAACTCATGACCCACTTTCAGGGTCTCGGCTCACCAGCTGAAACACACTGTTCTATGACATTCACATAAGAAAAAAAGAAGAAGAAAAACAAAGCCTAAGACTAAAATAAAACTTTTTGTCTGTAAGTGTAACGGTAAAGCCTGTGAAATGTATTCAACCTAATATCCTCATGGATTCAGTGATGATAAAAAAGAATTAAAAAAAACTTCAGAAATGTGCATAATAGCAAAGAGGAAACCCAGGTTGGAGGAAATGGGATTTGCTGTGTACATTTGATACACCGTATGGCTGTGTGGATATCATAGCCTCTTATTCTCCATATGCTTTTTTTTTTTTTTTTCTTTCTCCTCACAGTGTGAGTGTGTATGCAGCTCAGGGTAAAGAGCCCACTGTGTCCTGCCAGCAGTGGAGACATCAAAAGGGGCTATTTGGCAGAAGCTGAGGAGGGGGGCTGCTCACATAGGATTGCAGGAGGAATAACACAGGGTGAGGTGTTATTATTACAAGGCTGATTTAGGACTATTATGGAGAAGCTCTGTGGGGGTTTCATCTCTAACCACCCTGACACATGCACACACACACACACCCACACACACACACACACACAAACACATCTACAGGAAACTCGGAGGGAGATG
>OMNM01049397.1:0-14577 GCA_900302745.1 Parablennius parvicornis
CATTCTTTGATCAATGTGGAATTCCTGCTTCTTCATAAAGTTTTGAACAGTTTTCAGAAATATTGAGAACCACGATTCCGTTTCCTGCGTGATTTATTGGGGGGATATCGTATAATGACGTCTCTATTTTGAGCTCTTGGTGCTTTGCCTTCCTCACAAGGAGAATGTTTGTTTTGCCTTTGCTACTAAAACAGTTTCTTTGAATCCCCGCAGGACTCGGAGGCCTCCACTCTTCCGGCCTTGATATTGATGCAACGTGATGTTCACATCTGTGTATCTGTGAGGCTTTTTTTTTTTTCTCTGGCTGGTTTCTTAAAGCACACTATATACTTTAAGTTTCCATGCAGGAAGGATGATATAATTGGCCTGTGTACTGTTCCGGTTCCACCTTCCACCTGACACTAATACAAGCTGAGTAAAGAACTTCATCTCTCCAAACATGTTGATATGGAAGTTCAAGACACCGTCTTATCAAATATCAAATGGAGGGAAGAAACACTTTACTATATATGTATCTATATACACACAGTCTGAGATGTGCAAATAGGCTACTGAAAATAAATTGATACTAAATAAAATGATTTTTTTTTAAATGGTTTGGTAAACATGTAGACTTTTCTTTGCAAATGCATAGTCTGATCTTTTCTCATATCCTATGGGTGACTGGTATATATTGGTAAACATTTCTATGCAAGTTATCTTATGCTCGGTGGATCTTTTATTTATTTTGTATCTATTTAGATTTACAGCTTTTTCATCCTGTGAGGTTTGATAATAGATGTGCGAACACCACCTCTTGATCAATAACAGAAGTTAATGTCTTTCACTACACTCCACAGAGCCCAACTACCCCTCCTCCTCCGTCAATTTGTCCCTATTCTTGCTCCTTACGTTGGATATGTAAGTGAATGGTGTTTTAGTCCCGGACCATTCCATTGCTTTATTCATTATCCAATATTTTCTATTCTGTCATCAGACAGATGCTTATATTTTTCAAATTTTTACCAAAGCAAAAAAGACATCTGTTATGATTTATTATTTTGCAACAATATTATTTTGAGGAGACGGAGAACCTATGTATAATAGATAAGATGAAAAATAAACATGGAAAACTGAAAACAGAGGGTGGCTGTGGTCAGCCTGTTTTAGGGTTCAGGTCCTGTTCAGATCAGTCGGACTGTGGATATCTTTCTCTACTCTCAACTGTATTTTTGTTTTTTTGAGAGAGGCAGACGTACCACTAAAGGAAAATATCAGGAGACTCATTGAAGCAAAATAATCCCACTTTGCCATTCAAAAGACCAATTGACATTACAATTAATCAGTTTCTAATTTAGAAAAAAAATCACGCACTGGTTGACTTTTTCAACTGCATCATCAACATCCTCAAAGTTTATTGTCAACGGTCATGCAGTGGTACTTATATTCATGTACGACCTAGACTTGGTTCTTGGTCTTGGTTCACAGCCAAAGTGATTGGTCAGGGAGTATCCGGTGGACGGAGTGAGAGGACAAGATGTAGAGTGCAGTGCATTTTGGTTAGTAAACAAACGAAGCTAACAGTGCAAATCCCAAAGAGCAGATGTAGAGAGAAAAAGTTGGAAAATATCTAGTGTGAAGACGTAGAGTAGTGAGGAAGAAGTAGTGAGGAAGGCCTCATTGATCTGTGGTCTGAGGATTATATATTTAGGTTGCGTATGGCTACCCACTAGCCAGAATCCAATCAGTCTCTTAGGAAAGGACATCCGCTTTCAGTTTGGAACAATCAAAGAGCCGAGGGTTTTCACTTTATCATGCTTCTCTTCCTCTCTAGTCAGTGTTCGTTTTGGCCAACAGCGCCCCCCCAAGGAGTAGCTATTGCAATTGCATGATGTTTTCCAGGCAGTCAGATCCGCTCTCAAACGTGCAGTGTAACAGCAAACCCAACCAAACAAAGTTGTGAAAATTTCTAGTGTAGCACCCACAATACCAATCATCAAAGTGCTATTAAGCATTATGATTGCTAATGTTATTATACTTGCTAATGAAAGGACAAGATTAAAAAAGAAAATACAGACATTTGAATGCAATCCAAGGAGCGGTCCATCTATATATAAATTCTTTATCTTTGTTCTGTTCTTTTTATGGGAAAAATTGCATATTTTTGTAGTGCACTGTATGAACTATAGCAGATGCATATTTTTGTCCAGTGTGTTCAGTACTTCCCACTATAGTGGGTCAGAAGTATTGAGGATGGTGATAAAAACATAGAAATTATATAATCATACAGAATATTAGTTTTGCAGCATTTAAGTGTATTTAAAGGTATTCTGATGAAAGATTATATAGATTGATACAGTAGTGATTCTGACAGCTCATGCCTACAGACTGTAAAACAGCTTATTCCCTGTGGCTGTGAAGAGACTGATAAGGAGTCATGAGTCCCTGTGACTGCACTTCATTTTTTATGAAACATTTTAATATATTCTTAGATGTTGCCAAAAAAAAAAAAGGTATTGTATTTTTTGTCATATATTGACAATAAAGCTTCTGACTTATATATTGAGATCAGTGAGCATGTATTATTTAAAATAAACTTTGTCTGCCTTTGATCCTCATTTTCTTCGTTTTACTACGCTCTCATCAACTGTCGAGTCACGCTCGAAGCCGGGCGTCAATCTCTGATCATGAGGTGGAGATAACAGCTGTGCAACATCAGTCAAGCCTTATTCCACACAGCGCAACTAATCTGGTGAGGACTGATGAAAAGTTATTGAGAATTAACCAAGCTGAACATTTGATAATACGCCTTAACATCTCAGCTCATTCTGGCAAATCGCGAATGGTCCATCTGCTGCAGCGGCGTCATGTTCACACAGTAAGGACAAGTGGGAAAATTTTCAGTCTGACAACTACAATCAGAAGAACTTTCTTTTTTTTTTTTTTTGCACAAGTTCATGAGAATTTTTTTTTTCTCAACAAGCACAGTTTAGATGCTGATTGTGATACAAGTTTATGATGTGCAATCTGGCCGTCACTATTACCACGGACTAAAACAATATCGCGATAATGATAAGAAACGATCAATAATGATGTTGCGTCATAATCTGCCAATTTCATTCTTAACTTTATTGATGTGGTCTGCTGGGGTTTCCTGTTTTTGACCAGGTGAGGGGAGAAGGTCAACACTTTTTTTTGTCTCAGGGCATCCACTGGTTTTTGATCTATCGAACACAGGGCGCTAGCTTAGCATAATGAATTGAAGTCTGTAGCAAACAGCAGCTTCCACTGGTTATAGTGCAAAAAACAAAAATCAGTCAATCAATCAAAAACAAAACATCAGTCTTGTTTACACTTGCACATTTATCAAGGCTTATTTCAGAGGGAGAGAGAAGTTGGTGAAGTTATTTGGTAGGAACTCTAAATGCTGCCCACAACACTACAGTTGTCTATTTTACTAAAGCCACAACTGACTTTCTCCAGCTATCAAGGCCAGCTATCAATACAAGCTAAGTGTGATGGTGCAGATCATTCTACTGAGTATTAGTAACTAAAAACTAGATGAGATAATGTTTGACCGGAAGTTGTCATTTTCAAAGTAAGAAAGTATTTGGAGATGATGGGGTAACCTCATCCTAACCATGAACCTCTTAGTGAGCTTTGGGAGTCTAATGAGCTGAAAACGTCCGAAATAGGCAGCTTAGTTTTTCTGCACTCTTCAGAAAAACAAAAATAGAACAAACAACACTCAATAGTTACAAAATATTATGTTCTTATTTCATGAAACCTTGACATTGCTTTGCATTTGGACCATATCCAAGGTGGGTTCATTTTGCTGTTCATTTTTGTTACCAGTGTTTTGCAAGTAATATTTTACACAACACTCAGAGAAGACTGGAAAATAAATGTACAATTCTGACCAGCATTCGACACAATGCAGTGCAAATATCTGTAAAGAGACTGAAAAGGGGACAGCCACTTTCATTCTGGCTGAGGGTGTGGCCCAATTGGTACATAACATCACTTTATGGTGCCTAATTTGCATATGATGTAATGGAGCCTAAGATCCCAAGTGGAAAGCTTGATGGCATCACACGTGACTTTTATGGTAAAAGAAGGCACAGAGAAGAGCTCTTTTCACACTGAACATCAGTTTCACAGGATTAGCTTTCATACACCAACAAAAGAAACCAAAAGCATGGATACAACCACTATTTTCAATTGCCTTCAACACGGCCAGTACTGGGCCCCGCAACCCGGCCATTACTGGGCTCCAAAACCTGGCCTGTACTGGGTGCCGCAACCAGCTATGTACTGGGTGCCGCAACCCAGCATATACTGGGCCCCGCAACCCGGCCAGTACTGCGTGCAGCAACCAGCCCAGTACTGAGACCCCCAGCAAGCAGGGTACTGGGTCCCAGACCCGGCTCAGTACTCCACACAACAGGCTCCACAATCCAATGGTCTATAGGCAAGTGCAGTTTAGAATTTGAATACTTTCCTGGAAATACAGCTTATGATGAGTATGTTAGGTCTAGGCAGAATCTAGACCAGCATTATGAATGTTTCAATGAAGATTTCATACTCCTTTAAATAATAAGCAATCTTGTATGAATTTCTTGATATATTCCCCCTCCTTTTCTCTGACCTTTCCCTGCATTGTCCTGAGCCTTTGCAATCTTCTTCCTTCATTTTCTTTCACACTGATCCTCCATCCTCTGCTGGTTCCTCCTCTTCTCTATTGCTGTCCTCTCTTTCTGACCACACCTCATCAAGCTCCTTGTTTCTCCTTAATCCTTCATTTTTGGCTTGTTTATTTGTTGGTGTGCGTGTTTGCCTAATTCTCTGTGCCTCTCTTTCTGGTTTTCTGTGTTGCTAATTTTTATGACCACATCTTCATTATCCTCTCATTTTCTACCTCAAATTGCAGCAGCAGGACCAACTGGCTGATTAGCACCAGCAGGAGCACCGGCAGGCTGAGCAGAATGCGGAAGAGCTAAGGCTTGCTGAGGAGCATCCACTTGGCAAAGAGCGCCGGAGGGCTGAAGAGCTCCGGCTTGCCGAAGAGCTCCGACTTGCCAAAGAGCTCTGACTTGCCGAAGAGCTCCAGAAAGCCAAGGTCGACGGTCAAAGAGCTCCGGCTTGCTGAAGAGCTCCGGCTTGCCAAGGAGCTCCGGCTTGCCGAAGGGCTCTAGAAGGCCGAAGAGCTCCGGAGGATCGAAGAGCTCCGGAAGATCGAAGAGCTCCGGAAGATTGAAGAGCTCCGGCTTGCCGAGGAGATCTGGCTTGCCGAAGAGCTCCGGCTTGCTGAGGAGATCCGGCTTGCCGAAGAGCTCCGGCTTACCGAGATCCGGCTAGCAGAAAAGCAGAGGCTGGCTGACAAACGTCGGCAGGCTGAAGAGCAAAGGCTTGCTGACGAATGTCGGCAGGGAGAAGAGCAGAGGCTGACTGCAGAGCGTGCGCTGGTCAAGGGACAGAGACTGACCAAGGAACAGCAGCTGGTCAGGAAACAGCGGCCATCCGAGAGGGTGAGGCAGGCCCAGGAACAGAGGCCCGTCCAGGAGGAGAAGCCACTGAAATGCATACTAAAAAAAGCATACAAATTTTAACGACGTCCACAAAAAAAGAAGGTCACGTTTCAGATATGATAGTGGACAGTTGCTCTGAAGACGTGAGGGGAGGATTTCAGACTCAAAGTCGTTGTGGCATTTATGAGGAATACAACTTAATTCATGGTGCCTCCTTTCTCCACTGCTGCCAAGCTTATTAAAAATCTATGTACTTACACATGAATAAAATGTTAGTAAACTCATCACAAGAGTGTAAAGAATGCACTGCATTTTTACTGTGAAACTGTTTTGGCTGGGGGTCAGTTTTGATGGTAGCAGCATGCCTCAGTCTGGCTCCTTCTACCAAAGACCCCCGTGACGGCTAGTTATATATATATATATATAAAACAAAACTTTATATAGCACTTTTTATACATTAAATGTAATACAAAGTGCTCAACACGATTAAAAACAATGCAAAGACAGAAACAAATGTACTCTGCGTGCATGTGCGCGCGTGGTTTCATTTCCAAACAACGATGCATTTTCTCTTGAAATGTAGTCGTGTAAACGGGGTCTAAAAGAACAGAACATCAATAATAAAAGTTTTTTCAGGCCAGCTCAGGAAAACAGACCTTTTGATGATATTTTTAAATTATAACATGCAATTATAAACACAGCAAGCCTTTTCAGTGGTACTAATTCACATTGTGCATTGTATATGAATCAACATGAACTTCTCCCAGTATTTTGCATGTGTGTTAATATGCATGTGAGGTTTACATAGCCAAGTTCAATAGACGAGGCCCTTAAGAAGAAAAAAAAAAGCTTTCTGATGTTTGTACCCCTTCAGATTTAATTATCCCTACTTGGATTCTGCACTCTTAATGGTAACAGACGTCCCTGTATAATGTATGTAATGTTATCACACGGGTTGAAGTCTATATAAAGTGTGGAGCCGAGCAAACATCTTGGATGTGTTTCCAGTCCAGTGGAGGGCAAACACAGTGGCACAGACAGCAGACAGCTGGAGAAAGAAGTTAACTGTTCAGTGTCTGAATGTCAGAGAAGGAAGAAAAAGGAGGAAACTTGAAAGAAGGGAACAGAATAATAAACGGAAAAGCACAAAGATAGTTTAAGGTTTTAAAAGCTTATAGGGACATGAACATTTTTTAACATCATCCATCCACTTAAATCATCCACTTTATGAACAAAAAAGAACATTATCTTGATCCAGAATAAAACGGCAATGGAAAGGCATTAATGATTTTGAAAATTAGATGAAATATGGAAAATTGTAACACCATATACAACAACATGAGCGCAGCATCTAGCACTATTTATAGAAACAAGTTTCAAATTAGGGGCATGTCCAACATTTTGGGGGAAATAATACATTATACTGGAGGACAGGGCTGCATTAAATGTGTTGCGCAGAAATCAGTGAGAAATATCTCCCTTTTTGACACATTTGTATGTTATATATCAACCAAATATGTGTGATTCTGCTCAATATTATACTTTACAGAGATTTTATTAAAAAAAGAATGGTGTTATTTTTCTACTTTTATGACATTAATAAACCTTACTTATAAATTCACTATTGAAAAACCCTTTAAAAAGACACAAAAATCTCGTACTTTTCAAAAATAAAAAATGTTGGGATTAGAAAGTATTAACAAATGGCGGAAGAGCTTGAAAATTGTATCTGTTTTCGTGCACAACTACAACATAAATGAGCCTTCAGGCATGGTTTACACAACGTTTTCAAGTGAAAATGAAAACATTTCATAGCATTTTGGGGGTCCATTCACACATCAACAGTTCTCGAAGTCATTGAAATTACTCCCATGGAGGAACAGATCAAAAATAGTCTGATTCCATTGCCGTGGATACGGAGACCATGGCTATAGTGGATAATTCTTCTGCACATGCACAAGATGGACAATAACAATAGTGGCCTCCAGAGTGTCATGACTGTATAGCTGAGAGTCACCTGGAACAACATTCTAACTTTGTCGTCTGTCCATATGAATTTCCGTATACTTGCCATTGTAATAGCATATTAGCATATGTTGGCATATTGTGTAATTTGTATATTTTAGCATATAGCACATTTTCGACAAGCATCAACACAAAATTGCTTTTGAAACACGTGTCTGGGTTCATAACAAAAACAACCAACAGCGGTACATCATGGCCAAGCATGCTAAATACATAATTTCCAGCCTTTGCAAAATGTTGCTGTGTGGACGAGAACATTTTCTGAAACAAAAAACAATGTGTTTTCACATGAAACGTTGTCTATACAGAGCCTTAATCCCACAAAATAGTGCAGCTCCTCGTGGACAAAACAGTTTTGAATGAAAATGACATTTAATTAAAAGTTAATTATTCAACAAGGCAAATTAAAAGCTTTCAGATTTTTTTTTTTTGTAATTCACAAATTTTATTTGTAATTTATTTAATGATTTGCAAATTATTTTTTGTTTGAACATCAATGGCCATGCACCATGCATGTGAAAGCATGATAATCCCAGTGAAGACTCCAAACTGAGCCTTTACTTTAAGAAGTGCCAGTATGAGCCACTGAATCGTTACGAAGCTCTACAAACATATTGGATTTGTTGATGAGCATCAGGGCCTCTAATGAAAATTAAATAGCCCCTCAAGTGTTTATAGCCTTTGAATAGAATTTAATCTTATCCCAACAATTCTCCCTTGTTCTTCTCTTTCTGAGTTGTGTGAAGAAAAAAAAGAAGAGAGGGAGAAGCTGATTAAAGAGACAAAGAAACTTCTGGCTTGATGACAATGAAGCTCATCTAATCTAAAGCTAATCCCTTTTATTCTCTCCCTCTGAGACCCAGCCCTCCCTCACTGACCCATCGCTGCCTCTTCCCTGCAGTCTTTACTCTCTCCTCCGTCTCACCATTCCGGTTTTAATACTAATTCTCCGAGGCCTGACTGTGCATATAACTCTTCATGGCTTGATAAGCCCCAGATAAGCAGTCTGTCTGCCGTCCCCGAGGACCTGGGGTTTGAGTTTTTCTTTGTGACCTCTCTTTGAGGTCTAGGTTTCCTCCCTGTGGAGAAGCCGGGTCCACAGCTCTCATCCAGTGACCTGTCCGAGAGAGCCGCTCAGAGATGACAGGATCAAACGCACAGGCACCGAGCTCGGGGAATAGAGAAGCTCCGCACACGCTCAGACTGGAAAGGAGGGATGAGACTCACTCGCGTTTCATGTATGTTTCTTCCCCCCGTCCATCTCGCTCTCTTTCGTGGCGAGTGTTGGTGTACGCGTTTCCACTCGGACGTGCCGCTGCATACAGATGCGCTCGGCTTCTCCGCAGCTTTGTGTTTTTACTTTGTTGACACTTCCTGGCAGAAGGTGTGATGGGCTGACCGTGAAGATGTTAGAAGGTAGATGTAAACAGAGGCACTGAACCGGAGAGCGAGGTGGATGTGTGCTCCCATATGGCGATACAGCTAATCACATGATATCATAGACAGCTTCCACTGCGTCCCACAGTTGGGGATTGATGCTGTAAAGAAGAATTACTCCAGTCTGACAATAGCAGAGGGAGACACAAACACCCTGGATTCATAGATCTGAAGTAACAATAAGCAAGGAAAAGTTTGATTTTACCAGCATTACGTATAATATTATATATGTTTCTGGCGTCACTCTTTTTAACGCTGAAAAAATATAACATAACCTCCAATCTGAAAAATATCAAATGTAAAAGTCCATGTCAAGCTGACTTGAAAGTGTCTGTTAAGAAAATATTAATGGTCTCATTTAGTTTCATGCGTAGCCGTATTTTCCTTTAGTTTTCAAATCCTGCAGCAAGTGGAAATAATTATTCATTCTTGAAACATGATAAAAATATATTTGCATTCAGGCAGAGAAACTGACTGCTCCCACTGACAGCCCATAATTTAGAGGTGAGCTCTAACTGTGAGAAACAAGTTATTGTAAATCATTAATTAGACAGTCTAAATGGGACCTGGAGTTTTCCCTTTTCTCTCTGCCTTTCTTCTTTTCTCACAATCCTATCTCTTTGTCTGTCGTGTTTCAGATTTTTTGCAACTCTGAGCGGCTTTTCACACTTGAATAGTCTGGGACTCGGTTTACTTGGGGGTGGTGAGGGTTTCCACACTTACATTTGCATTCACACAGCATTTTGTGACAGGATCAAACCACCTGAAAAACGTCATGCAATTACGACAACTGCTCCTTTGTCGGCACTTTTGCCCGAAACAACTCACACGTGCAGAAAAACTATTTACTACAGCCGTGGTGCGCAGACCAGTAACATTTCAGATCATTCGCGTCTTGTTTGTTTCCACAGACGGAGCATTTTCGTGTAAACTGATGCCCAAAACACAACAAACCTTTTCCATTTTCACTGATGTGTCAATGGGGACAAAGGAGGTTAGTTGTCGTCACATAACAGTTCCAAAACATTAGAAATGCTCAATACCTCAATTTGATCAAAGCACAAAGGAGGATAAATAAGGAAAAACAATTGGCACAGACCATATTTTCTGAACTTTTCAAAAGTATTTCCTCAGAAAGAAAGAAAAACCACTAAATGAAATTTAGATCCCAAGTCCTGTGGCTGAAACGCACAGTTTCTCTCATGCCTCTGCAGACACTTCAGTCCTGATGTACAGGGGATACAACCTGACAGAGGCCTGTTCGACCATTGATCACCTGCAGTGAAAAAGCAGATAAGGAGTGACAACAAAGTCTCTATGATAAAACCAGTCAGATTTAGGTGACAGTAACAAAGACTTGGGGCAGTTTTCCTTATCTGTATTTAAACAGATGACAGGGGAAAAAAACACACTCACACCCATATCAAAGTTAATAATAATAATAATAATAATAATAATATTAATATTAGTAATAACATAATTATAATTACATATATATAATTATAATTATATAGAATTATAATTAAGATGATTATTATTATTACCCTTTAGTTCAGGGGTCGGCAACCCACGGCTCCGGAGCCGCATGTTGCTCTTTGGTCCCTCTGCTGCAGCTCCTTAAGCTTCGGTCCGGTCGGTTTTGTTCAGTGTGAGACGGGTCAAAATGGCTCTTTGAGTGTTGAAGGTTGCCAACCCCTGATTTAGTTGGTTGGGCCCTTATTGCTTGATATCATGGCCATTAACTCTCATTTAAAAAAGGTGATTCAGGTTCGTATTTCACCTGAGACGCTTGTGGAGTGTGTTTATTGTTGCTGCAGAGCCTCTCGGAGCTCGGCTGGTGATGACTTGAGCGCACGTCTCCTGTCTGAGCTCATTAACATAGACGTCAGTAAGGGAGCGTGAACGTATAGGCCGATGAACGCAGTGACCCGGTTTGCTTCAGATGATCGCAGGACCATCTATAAATAATTATGAGGGAGTGAGTCTGCTCCCCTCTGCTCTGACTACTCAGTCACAGATTCTCGCAGAGCCACTGAATCTGACCTCAGGGACTATCGACACCTCGGGTGTCAAACATGCCGCCCGCAGGCCAAAACTGGACAACAACAACAATGTTGGCCTCCAGAGTGTCATGACTTCCAGCGCGGATTCTTCCGGGACTTGGTGGTTTTAATAGATGCGAGTCACCCGTTATAGCAAAGCAACTTGGTCGTCTGTCCAACTCGTGACCTGGCATGATAACTACTTTTACTTTTCAGCTTTTCTGCCGCTTCCATGTAAACTGACATCATTATCAAAATGTTGGCATCTACGTGCGTTAAAAGTAACCCATAGTTTCCCACAGCCCTTTACAACTTTTTTTTATAAACAAACTGTATTATGCATGCACAGAATCAGAATAAGAGGAACACAATATAAAAACACAGCTGTGTGTTAAAAAATATAAATAAAAAAATTTTTAAAAAGTCCGCATATGAAATACACATTGAGTTACAAAATGCATGTGTGCATGAATTTAAAAATTGTATTTATTATTTTGTCTGTTTTTATACTGCTGATATTTAAATTTTGAGCATATCTGTCAGGTAGCATTACATAGTATTAGCATTAGCAATAGAGGATAGAAGTTCTCGGAGGCAGTTTTCACTGGACCTAACACATAGCAACATCAACAAGACGTCTCATTTTTGTCACCCTAGGTTGTGAATTCTACAATTCCTTTGGATTGGAGAGTTTCACTGCAGAACTTGCCCTGCAACTGGGGTTTAAAGCTGACGTAAACGTAATCTTATTCAGTTACAATATTTACTGTTCCAGCTGGACTTGTCATCCCAAGGAAAAAAATTTTAATTAGTTGCCGCATGTTAAGTGGAGCAAATATTACTTCTCTTTTGTTCAAACTAGCAAGCAAAAAAAAAAAAACGAGTTGGCTCCAGGACATGTTCAGGTGTGTGAAGTAAAGGGAAACAGAAAGAAAACATCTGGGCTCCGTACACCCGTCTGAGTCCGTGCATGCAGAGCAAAGGATAAAACACATGAACACACTGAAGCCAACACTTTCACTGTTTCAATAGACACACAAGAAAGGTTTAGACTAAGTCTTTTCCTCTTGGAGCAGCTGGCAGGTTAAATGCCTTGCTGAAGGGTATTAAGAAATTTCTCTGGAGTTATTTATTTCCCAGAATAACTCTACCCACACACACACACACACACACACACACACACACACACACACACACACACACACACACACACACACACACACACACACACACAGATCTCTCCTGGTTAGTGTGAGAGACTCGTCTTCTCTCCACCGTCTCACGTCCCTTTGTTGCAGCCCGTCTTTCGTCCTCTGTCTTTTGACCTTTGACCTCAGTAGTTGACCTTCCCGGGAACCTGCATGTTCACTCCGCTGTAGTCCACCATGTACATGGGCCACTGCTGCAGGACAACACGGAACAAATCAAACTTTCAGCATCACCGTATTTTTACCGTATTTTCTGGAATATCAGTCACATCATACAAAAGAAATAGAAATATCTAAAGATCTCAAGCAAAATTTACGTTTTTCAATAATCAGTTCAACCTATGTCATGAAACACCAGCCGATAAACAATGAACAGATCTATTTGCGTGTAGAAATCTCACTGCACACAAATGTTTCACCCTCAGACTATCAAAAGAGAATTCCCCCATAAGTGCTGTGTAGATTTTTCTTCTGGTCAAATCATACTTGAAGTTTTTATTGTCATGCAGAGACATCTAGTGGTCGCAGATGGTATGAGCCATTATGTGTTCGTTTGTATTCCACATGATCAGTCAGAGTGACTTATTGTCCTGAAAACAATTAAACACTCAGGTGGTGTTACATTATGGCTGCAGGGCGGAGAGGAGCGGTGCGGCAAAGCCTCAAATCTGGTGCGCGTTTCCTCCGCAGATAGTACGGTAAAAATGTAGGCGGAGTCGAGAGCTCCGCAGATATGCGCTGCGGCTGCGACTTCCGTGTTGGTTCCGACAGAGCGAACGCGGTGTGTGGAAGCGGTCCGAGACCGATCGTCGCGTTGCGTCACGTCACGTGTCGCTGGCCGGCGCACCGTTACTCCGTGTCCACGCACACACACCGGCAGGGCCTGGAACTCCGGCGTCGGGGGAACCGGAGCTCCGGAGCCGTCCAGTGTGTGCGGACACGCAGCGGTGAAAGTTACGCAACAAAAAAAAAAACAAAAAAAACAATTTGTGCAAGACTGAATATGTTGACAGGATTCATGCAGCCGACGTATTAGAATTTTGAGGGCGTGTAGTGAATCACTGACCAATCAGCCGACGGCTCCTCAAAATCGGACTCGTTCTACTGTCCCGAGTCCTCCAACGGAAGCGGAAAAGCGTCCACCTTTGGAGCATTTATTTTGGTACCATGAACAATTGCTGCGGTGGAAACCCGATCGGTACGGCACCGTACGGCACGGTACCACACCATTCCTGCACTTTTTGTGAGGTGGAAACTGGGCTTTAGAGACATTACGGTACCACAGTGAGCGTTGAGAAGAGAATGTTTTCAAGTGAAAACGGGAAACATTTGTTGCTTTTTGGGCGTCTGTATACACGACAACAGCTCAGACACTGAAAACACAACTTTTTGAAAACACTCTGACTCTCTCCAGAGGAAATTGGGGGAAAACTTTTCTGATATTAAAACGCTAAATCAAAGCGTTTTCACTCAAAACGTAGTCATGTAAACACATCCAATACGCTGGTCTTCTATTAGGAGCGTTACGGTAACTCAATGGGCTTAAAACAAGGCCGTGTGTCACGCACCATCATTGGAATCTGATTGGTCGAGAGCAGGTCGGACGACGGCGGTATTCGGCTGCTCTCCTGGACCCGCTTACGTTTCCGCCGGTTGATGGAGGCGTCGGTTCCTGCTGGAGACGGCGAGGACAGTCTGAGACCCCAAACACACACGCAAATATGCGCACACACACACACACACACACACACACACACACACACACACACACACCTCTACCTGTGTTTCCTGTGTTACAGGCCTGGCTGCTGCAGATCTCCGCAAACGGCCTGCAGGAGAGATGAGAAGTTTATTTCAGGAGGATTCAAGGGAAACAAAAAGTCTTTGATTTAATCTGCGCCGACACCCGGAACAGAGACAAAACCCGCCACATTCCCTCTGGATTATAATCCCTCTGCCTGCGTCCTTTATTCTACCGTCATAATCCCACTCACTGCAGCTGGCTCTTGATGGTGAAGGTGACTTGCTCGGCGGCCTGCAGGATCTTCTCCAGGCACACGATGTCGTAGGTGTTGGGGTTCCGGAAGGAGACGTCGTCGGGGAGACCGCTGACCTCCACCGACTCCGGGCTGCCGCGGATCAGCTTGTAGGGCACCACCACGGAGCGGTCCAGACCCAGAGCCTCGCCTGGACACCAACAGAGACCCGGGCAGCACTTTAACACTCCACAGTCAACATATACCCACCAGCACCACATTCTCCACCGCTTCTAGCTGAAAAACGTTCTTTACATGCTGTAGAAACACAGTAACTCAGTCAGTTTGCACATTTTAGATGTTTGTAAACATAAAAAAGTGT
>OMNM01049398.1:0-13915 GCA_900302745.1 Parablennius parvicornis
ACAGTGCTTCCCCATATTCCCTGACCCCACAGAGACATTACAGTGGGCAAATATAAAGCAGGGCTTCATGAAGCCCGAGCTTATCTGGACTCTGAAAGTATGTGAGACATGCCTGGGAACAAAAGGCCGTCTCTCAGCCTGGGAGCAGGCCAAGGGGATCTCTTTCAGCGGCCACAGATTGCCCTGTGTTTTCTTAATTGACAGACCCCGGCCACATTTGATAGAAATGACATGCAGCTGGCAGGCGGCCGCGGCCTTCCAGGTAGACCACCTTTCAGCAGGAAAATTGTCCTCAATCTATTTCATAAAGGAGTTCGATGGAGGTCTCTCGGTCTGCGTCATAAACATATTGTACCGCGGTGGGCTCGCCCGGCTGCGGATTACACCTGCGTGGGAAAAGTTGGTTATTTCAGAGTGGGGGTCAACTTTCCAGAGTCCTCATGGACTCCGCTAATGGATTCGGTGGCAGCAATTTTAGAAAGGATTGTAGAGAAAAAAAAAAAACTAAAAGACTCGTACTTGTGGAATTTTATTTTGAAAAATGTTTATTGATGTTGTGTTTTCAACTGTATATAGTTTTTATCCGCACTTTATCTTTATCATCGGAACATCAATTTTGTAGTATGCATATCTTATACGGTGTTACGACATATGACAGCTACAATTATTTACTCTTTCCTCTCTTTATGTTTTTAGGCATCGAATTCTTTCATTTCTTTATTGTTGCTATGTGTGTATTTGTATTGCTTGCACTGTTGTTGGAGCTGTTAAACAGCCAAAATGTTGCATCATTACTTTGTAGAGCTGCATAAACACATTGCAACTCTAATGGTGAGTTCCACTGACATGAGGATACATAAAGCTTTATGTTCCCCGGCTCCACTCTGAGGAAAGCATGTCCTCAGCTGGCCACACACAGTAGTGCACCTTTCTGCTTCTCTCTCTCTCTCTCTCTCTCTCTCCTTTTTTTTTTGAAGATCTGTCAATCAAATATGAAAAATGTAACTAAATATTGTCTGTTTTTGGACATTTGAGATTAACATTTTATTTCGACTTAAGATTTGGGATTCATTAGACTCTTGAGCAACTGTAGGAACAGATATTGAGAAGATACGTGGAGGGCAACTCGAAGATATACAGGTACATCTAAAAAAATTTGCATATCGTGAAAAAGTTTATTTTTTTTGTCAGTCATTTCAGAAAGTAAAACTGTTATCTATATATCTCAACTTTTATTTCCTAAAAAAAAGTCAAACTCTGTGTCTCTAAAAATGTGATTATCACATGAGACCAATCGATAAAAAGATGTCTTAAGCACAAATGTCAGGCTTCTGAAAAGTATGTTCATTTCCATGCATTCAATACTTGGTAATGAATCGATACAAAATAACACTTTCTGACACCACTATATTCTCATTTGTTTAGATTTACCTGTAGAATTGCATGTAACTTTACAACTGCGTCCTTATTTTAAATTGGGAACTTGTTTTTGACTACTGCAGAAGCGCGATGATGTAAATCCAGCATTGTATATGTGTTTTCATCAACACTTTTCACTGTAATGAACATCTAGGCTGGATCACAAGGTCGAGGCTAAAACCATTTGACTGATGAAAAGTAGGAGGAAGCCTTGGCAGGTTGGAAATGAAAGAAAGAAAAACAGACAATCACCCACACACAGTCACACCTATGGCCAGAACCTGAAGAATAACCATGGAGGAAGGGTACAAACACACACACTTCAGATAAAAAAAGCCCCTGGACAACAACAGTACCCGTGTTTTCATGCTGTGAGACTGCGAACACTGATCTGCCTGCGAGTGGCTGTCATCCCACCTTCTTAAACCACACACTTAATATTGGTGCTAATTCCTTGAGTCATTTAAGACAAAGCGTCCATCTAATTCAAGTTCCAGTATTCAGTATTCAGCAGGACATGATAGAGACAGAAATACAGTCCTCTTGAAATAGAGTTACTACATTTTTTTAATGTGTATCAATTAATCAATAAGCCTGAATGTGTGTGTGTGTGTGTGTGTGTGTGTGTGTGTGTTTGCCCGGTGATGGACTGGCAGCTTGTCCAGGCCGTACCCTGCCTTCGCCCAGTCAGCTGGGATCAGCTCCAGCGGCCCGCCACCCTGACCAGGATAAAGTGGTATAGAAGACAGATGGACGGATAATTTCCTTAATGGCTATTCTGGTAATGTCGTTTAAATTTCGCAAGTCTGTTTCGATATTTGTCATCATTTGTAACTGACACGTTGGGCGGCGTGTACGCGATGCTTAATTTCATTTATTTCTAAATTCCACAAAATTGATGTAAAAGGCAATTCAAAGATTTGCCAGAAAAAAAGAAAGAAATGAAAGAACGAGCCAGACTTTTTTTTTTTTTTCCCTAAACATGCACCATCATTTCTAAAATACTCTTCAGACAGCACTGTGGCCTCATCACTGTGGAAAGCTGCACATTACTGCAGTGGTTGTGCCAGTAACGACAACAACATAAGCTGCCAAAAGGCTTTTTGTGATGGCACATATTGTCAAACATCTCTTGTGTACGTTTAGAAGCCGGGCATCCCAAAGGCCTGAACTCCACAGAGAATAAATAGGGGCCATATGGCATCCATGTCTCAAGCCCCCCGTGATCCACCCAGGCTGATTTCCCATCCGGCGGAGGAGAAAGGCTTTCAGGGTGCCAAACGCTGTTGGTCCCCTGTGGATATTAGTGGGCCATGGAAGATAAGAAACTACCCATCCCAGACAGCCAGTTCTATCAGCAGAAAGGAGCAAAAAAAAAAAAAAAAAGAAAAAAAGAAAAAGGCCCCACAGCTCCACCTGAACCTGTACTGATCCACTTCAGACCCAGCGTGCTGTGACTTTAATCTCACAACATTCATTCAGCGTTTCATCCTCGGTTTCATCGGCGCGTCGTGATTACTCCTCGACAGGATTTGATTAATTGCTTTGTCTGTTTACATGTTGCAAATGACTTCTAAAAATTCTGAGTCTGAAAATGTAAAAAAAATAGAGCACCATTTTTTCAGAATAATCAAAAAATAAGAAATCACAGTATCCTGGAAGCTGAAAAGCGGTACATCACTCTGTAGATGGCGGATTTTTTTTTTACGGTGAATGCATTAAAATAGCAATTCAAATGACAACCTGCAGCTAATTGTAGCTCTACCATACCTCAATAAACTATCACTGCTTCTGATTGTTTCAGTTTTACTGTGGAAAAAGAGAGTTGAATTGTTCTGTGCGACAAGCCTGTGGCTTAATAGTTTAAAGACAGACTGTCTTGCTCTGATATCTTACATCTAAAATAAAAAACCTGCACATTCTGGCTTGGATTCAATAGTTGAGATGCTGTTTACAGTTCCATTGCTACATTTTGAGATCATTTTTGATCATGTATTTCATTGCTAACAGTGACAGGATTTGACACCATAATTGACATGAAGGGGGATCGTGTTGTGTTGATTTATTGCCTTGTTTCTCTGTGCCGGCAGTTTCTTGTTACTGAACGCTCATAAATACGAGTAAAAATGTCTCTGGTGTTAACTGCACTGATAGTTTGTGAACGATGGTCATTCCAGCAAAAATTTTGAGTTTATTTTAGAGGAAAAACAAGAACAGGTCAAATTTTAGGGTTCCGCTTCAATATAGTTTGAAGAGTTGCCACATTTGATAGAATAACACCATTAAGTTTATAAACCTAAAACTACAACACAAGCGCATTACTTTACCTATAATAACACTGTAGTAAATAAAAATGTAATATCAGTGAAAAACCTTATCAAGTCACTTTAAACTTACTGTGTGATGAGAAACGCCAGTGTAGGATTGTCGCCGGTCCCAACCTTGGATGAATCGGGAAGAAGGGTCATCAGGAAGGGCATTTGAACTACAGCGTTTGCCAATTCAAATATGTGGATCACAAATATGTCACCCATACTGGATCGGTCGACTGCCGCTGGTGCTGTGAGCTAACAGGGTGCCAGTGGAAACAGTGGTACTGCAGGCCGTCGGATACAGGATATCACTGACTGGAAAATGTTGATAGAACAAATAAAAATGAAAGTGGAAATTATCACTGTCATGATGCAACAATAGCCACAATGCAATTCCTGGAAAAAAAACAAAAAAACCTGACAGTTCTATTTGAGAAGCAGCAAAACAAAAATAAAACTCAAGAATCAGTGGTCAGCCCCTTTGTGTATAACACAGATGTACTTGTGAAATCTAGTTTGCATGTTCTCTCTGTGCAAGTTTCTTTTTAATGCATGTGAAAAAACACATAGTAATACAACTGAATGCTACTTGCTGCAACACACCTATAAATGCTAACCACAAGCTAGCAGGCTAAGCTACTTAGCAAATCCAAGAACAATGCATTTTGAGGAAACTGAATAGTTACACGTAGATGAATTTACCTGCAACGAGCTTCAAAATACCCAAATGCAAACAGGTAAGCTTCTCATCCATTCATGTTAGAGACCTTTTCACACTTCCGCGTTTTAAACCGGACGTGGTGCTCAATAACTTCCGGGGGCTTACTCTATTTGGTATCAGAGAAACCACGGGAAGGCCTCTGTGAGACCATTAAGGTCACTGTCTAATGCTACCGGAAGTTACAGAACTACATCCGGTTTGACACGCGGAAGTGTGAAAAAGGTTTATTACGCAGTGAAAATAATGACTCCGTCAAGATGTGGTTCTTTTTGTTGTGTTGCCGGTTTCTGTTGTGGGGCAAGAAAACAACCAAACATAGCTTACCAAGCTTTTCCTATGAACCCGGACCATAGATACGAAGTCACCTGCAGACTAAATTGCCTACTGAACTGCAGCATGCCGGCCCTTGATGAAGTCAGCCAATCTCAGGAAGGCATTTGCGCAGACAAATTTGCATACCTAAATCAAGCTGGAGCGGGGCGTCGATGTGATCAGCCAATCAGAGAAGGGCACCTGCGCAGACTAATTTGCATAATGGTAATTCTCGAATATGACTAGTTTTTCCCCCACTCTTCATTGAAGTAGTTCAGCAAGGTACATCAGCTTCCTTAACATTCACTCTGACTTTTTATAATCTTCCATGACCACAAATCTTCTGTCTTCAGAGATCTGTATGTCTACCTTAAGTAATCAAACACACAAAAACAAAGTTTATCTGTTGTTACAAACACAAGCTGTGTTTTATAAATCTCCTCTCGGGGGCAGCAGAGAGATTTAGGTTGAGTGCACCACCATGAAAAAAGTACAGGTCAAGGTGATGCTTTTTCCCAGAACTATTACTGCAACATTATTTATAAGAGGAAATAATTTTATTTTCTCTTTTTCAGATGATACCAAACATAATTCACAAACAAATTGAACTCAGAGAAAAATGTAATCATCATGACAGTTGCAGACTATTAAAGGAGTTGTGCTTTTTATTTCTTGTGGATCCCAAAAGCTTCATATATAAACATAATCTGTTCATTTTGAAAACATTGCAGTCCCATAATGAAACAAATATTACGACTTGCCTCGACAAAAGCATGTGTGGCTGATGGGGTTACAACCAAACTATTAAAAAAATCTCTGTTATTATCTAAGCGGATGATTCACAGGCAGATGAATCTCTCCCTGTGTCACTCAGTTGATCCTAAATTCCCAAACACTGAAGCTCAGAGGCCCAGAAGAGGCAAAGTGAGAAATTTTTAGGAGAAAAAGATGGGTCACAACTTCCCTCCCCTCACTCTGCAAATGCTGGTCGGTTAATGAAGTAACAACAAATTGGTCCGCAGACTAATTTGGAGTGGCGTTTCTTGGCCCCTCTTGGCCCATAGAGATGTGTTTCATTTTCTCTTATCAGTGATTCAGTCATGTGGATTTACGCATGGACGCCTCTGTCTCCCCTGATCGCTGTGCTAATGGAAACTTTGTTAATGTCATTAATCTACCGACTGAGACACGTACAAAACACATATTTTTCTGTTTGTGCTCCATTTGTCAAATAATACCGAGAACTTCCCTCATGTCAGAGTTTATAAAGGAGGAAACAAGACAGAGGAAATGAGACAGAAAAAGAGAGTATGGTGGAATGTAATGGTACTCTGATTTGGCTGTTTTACGATATTATGTGATTGCTCAGTCAAAAGCCACTGGTACAGTCCCTCATCTGGGCTTTTTAACATATGGAGCACAGGCTTCGGATTCTGAGTTATCTTAAATCAGATCTTTGTCTCTGCTGCAGAGCGCAAGATGAGAGCGCCTCCAGCATCGTTCAGTGTCCACTAAGCATAACAAGATGTGATCCGTGATTATGCCAGAACGCTGAACTCTGATCTCTGCTGCCTGGAGGACACAAGTTCAGCCCAGTTACTTACAATTTAGCACCCCAGATTAGTCGGAGGGTAAAATGCTCCTGCCAGGACGGATCCTCATCATGCTTACAGTGTGCGTATTACCCGTTAGGTAAATCAGTGTGTTTATATTGCAACCAAATTGAGCGTAACTTGGTCTCTGGGTGCTCAGAATTGGGCTGCGTTTAAGTCTGGGTGACAGAAAGCTTGAGGTCAGAAATCGCGTGAGAAAGGCTTCTTCAGAGCTAGATATTGAAAGAAGAGTATAGTGAAAAATCTGATTCCTGGAATGATTAACGGACCACGCAGCAGCAGAATGTAAACCAAATAATCTTTCCCACTTTGAATCTTCTTTAGTGAATAAAATGATAGGAAAAATAATATTAAATTCGATTTTCTTCAAAAATAAGCAAAAACCACCAAAGAAAAAAAACCCATCCTGACAATAGAAGCAATCACTGCCAACAGAATGACTTATTGTCACTGCTTTTTGTTACTGAACTGCATACGTGAGGCTTCCAGCTTGTGTTTTAAGGTGCAGTCTCATTGTATATGGTGTCTTTTTGTCATGTCTTGTCCTTTCACTCATGTACGTAAATGTAACTTATATCAAGTTTTGAGTGCTGAATAAAGCCCATAGTCACACTTATTTTTGAAAAGTATGAGACCTAAATACTGTACATCTTTGCTTTCCGAGCTCATTCAGATGAGCACATAAGGGGAATAAAATAAAATAAGTCATGTGGAGGAAATGTTGGTAGTAAACAGAATAGGTACCCTTCCTATACAATGTGTCAACAATCAACAATATTATAAGCTGTATTTACCAATGCTAGTTGGCGCTTCTTTCACATTTCAGATGTAACATTTGACACCCTGATAACATTTGGAAAAACATAAAACATATTGAATCAGATATGATGATTCCCAGATTTCAATCCAGAAATGGTTATATCTTCTTTTTTTGTACAATGAACATTCGATATACATATCAGTGTCTGGAGGTGTCTTGACAAGTATTTGAGAGGATGCATCGATGCCATAAACTGATACAAACTGCATTCTGTGTGTTGGTTGATTGACAAAATAGATAAATAAAATAAAAAATGATATCAAAGAAGACTTATTGTGCTCTATATTTTTGTCATGCTTTTTTTAAAAACACTGACACGGGGCAGAATTAGTAAAACTCTTGATGCAAAATTTTACAACTTGTGCCACACTCTGTAGTTTTGAGCCAAACCGAGACAAAGCTTCAGTCATGTTGTTTCTCTAAGTAACACACAGGCTCTTACTCATCAGTAACGGGCCACATTGTCCAGCCCGGGCAGTGAATAGATGTGAGTCACACTGGTCCTGCATCTCTATTCATTCAGAAAAATGACAAAAATGTCTTAATGAAGAGATAAACTCTGCGAGTTCTAACTTGCTGACCATGTGCTTCCTGTCCACTCCGCAGTAATTAGGAAGATGCTAATGGCTCTGACAGTTTCCAGTCCTAGAAAAGCTTCGAATGTCGCTTCAATTAGACGGAACCCTGAAGACGTCTTGTGTGGCGTCGTCACTCACTCCGGCTCGGAGGCTGAAAGTACAACTGTGCCAGGCCGATTCTCCTCGTGGTAATCTTTTGTTAAACCCTCGATAGATAGTTAGTTCATCAGCGTCGTCCACGAGCAGCGCCTCTAAAATCTCTCCAAATTGAGCCGCAAACATTCCAAACGCCCATATTTATTCATTCAGATTTTTTTTTTTTTTTTTAATCCAACATTATTTCTTGCTTGGTTGATCGACATTTTGATGGCCATGCTCACAAAGGCACTTTAATGTCGTCATTAGTTCTGCTTCTCTGGTGGCCAAAAGATGGATCCTTAAGTCCCAGGATCCAATAAGGTTGTGTATGAATGGTTGGAGGAGATAAACTACATGGAATAAATGAAAGGAAGAGTCGTTCAATGATGGAAGACGGGGAGGAAAAGCCTGTTAATTAAAAATATGAAAATGAACAAAATCTCGGACACAGTTTTGGGGCACCATCTGTACGGCTACAGTAATTCTCTCCTCACCTTATATCATATGAACTTCATTTAATAAACGGCGGGCTGAAAAGTATCCTCAACCAATTTCTGATGGTTTTTTTGTTTTGTTTTGTTTTTTTCCTTCCAGAGCAGGGTGGGGTTTTCACACATGCAAGATAGAAAAATGTAAGCTTAACATTTTTGTGCACTTATTTTAAATATATATGATCACATTTACAGGTTTTTAAAAAAAAAAAAAAATCATAATCCAATGTTTAAGTCATGCTTAGATGACACACATTGGTATGCATGAGCGAAAGTTATTTAAATAAAACACAAGTTGCCCAATTTTTTCAATATTTTATTGAGGCAAGGCAGTGTGTTCCTCATCAATGATGAGTTTCTTTAATATGATCTGGAGTGGGAGGCACTATTACCAAACTACATTCTGTTTGCATGTATCACTTATAAATGATGGTATTTATACTCTACCTCTACGTGCTTCACACTGAGCAGGTATTATGTTTGCTGTGGAGAAGACTTATTTACAGTCCTTGTTATGTGAACCAGCTGCCACAGCACACATAAATGAAACTCACAAGCTCCTGGGTAACGTCCATAAGTTACTTTGTCAGCGAGGACTTTAAAGGGAGCCCCGAGATTAAGCTCGGATTTATTCTTTGTTTTAATAAGTACAATATATTACATTCTGCCAGGAGCTTAAAAGAAGAAGAAAAAAAAAAACGCATAGCGAATAGCATGAACCAACTTCATTGTTGTGTCTTGGTATGAAATGATCAGTTGCTATTGATCAATAATTTAGACAAGTGCCAGATTATTGACAGGAAGACAAAATACTTACGTTTGAGAAATCCCCCCGTACACTCAATCACTGGAGCAGAAATTGCCCCCATGCTATATAATATGGTAGCAATGTTTCTTTCCCCCCCTGCAGATCAATGCTAATTGAGGTCCAAGATGATGAATGTACTTTGAAATACTTTAACCCGCCGAGTGCCGGGCCGAAACAACTGTTGGGCCACGAGGAAGAGGTTTATTTTTTTAATGTGTGTGTTTCGTGTCAAGGGGGATGGTGGAGTTTGTATGTTCTTCCTGTGCTTTCACAGGTTTTCTCTCACAATCCAAAAACATGCACAAGAGGTTTGTTGTTGAATCTAAATTGCCTGTAGATGTGAGTGTGGTACATTCTGTCTCTGTTGTTGTTGCACTGTGATGGACTGATGACCAGACCAGAGTGTGTCTGCCTTTATAGTCAGCTGGGATTGACTCCAGCACCCCATGACCCTAATTATAAAAGCACAGACATTCAATGGATAGATGGTAGTTTGAGGCCACATTAACTCATTTTAACAATTAAAAAAAAAACTTCCTGAAATTGTGCAAAAAAAAAATAATTAATTTGATCAATTATGTGTATCTACACACCATATGCAGCATAAATTGAAATTTCAAGATTTACCTTTATGACTAATGACACTGTGGAGCCTCCTCAGAGGGACAGCGGAACGATACGATGATCAGCACAGCCAACAGAAGGATGCTGCTCGATCCCTGAAGCCCCCCGAAACAACAACTCTCTGGGTGCGGATTCAGCTTGTGGACAGCATGCAGCAGATGGGGTAAACCATGCCATCAAGTGGAAAATAGACCTGTTGTGTTGTCACAGAGACAAGTTACAATATAGTCTGCCAATTGGACCACTAGAGGAAAAAACCGCGGGAGGTGTTTCTAACTCGGAGCTGTAACAACAAAGGGAAACAGTGTTTAGTCTCAGTGCATCCATCCACTGCATCAGGTTTTAACAAAAGCATACAACTTTTTTTTTTTCACCTCACAATCACCCTGCATAACAGTTAGAAAAAAAGACAACTAACTTTGCAAAATCTTGGAAATAATTCAATTTAGATTATTTATTGAATCTCTTGACATTGTAACGGGACACATTGCAACTGTAACCTGCCACTTTAATGTGGATCTTCGTGTGGCCTCTCATACATAATCAGGCTGATAAATATCTCGACTCATTGCTGCCATCTTGTGGCGGTTTATTTAATAGGAAGCGAATCAAGCAAACAAATGACACTCACCCTTAACTAAACAACCGCAAAGCTTTACCAGTATCCACTCAAACTGGATGATCAGGGGGCGAAAACTGTGCTTCTCACAGTGGGTTGCATATAAAAGCAAAATTAGGGTAATTTCCACAGCTTAAGAAGCTGAAAGAATGGATGACAATGTGTGTCTGGCTCATTAGATTGAACATTTTTCCATCTGTCAAGAAATGTAATCAGGCCAATTCATTTGCCTAAAAACCCTTTTACTTACACTTGAAAAGTGTTTTTAACCATCTTTTCTTTGTGTATCTAATAGTAAAGAGACATTCAGAAAAATAAACTAACCCTACTTTTAATGATTTTTTTTCCCTCCCATGCAATTATTTAACTTATAATGAGACAGGACCTCATAAAAAAAGGTTTTTGCATTAAGCATTCAAAAAGGGGAGCTCAAGCATTAAACTGCAAAGAAAAAAAAAAAACGTAATTGCTCATGATGTTTTACAATTTTATTTTTTCTTACATAATTCATACATTGTATCACAGGACCGTTTCAACAGGTTCTTCCTGTGAACCTCAATGGAAAACAGTCTTTTTGAGTATTTAAAACAAATACTAAGGCCATTAATTTATTGGCGGGATGGATTAAAGGGTTAAGTTCACCCACATCACGGAAAGTACGATTCCCCGTTTACCTCTGGCGACAAGCAGCCATGCAAAGAAAAGGCGGAAAACAAAACAGCGAGGTTTGTGATTCGATCCTGAGCAGTCAGGACGTTTCTAACGGAATTTAATTCAAGTTCAGGCTCTGGTTCTTTGTGTCTGCACAGAAGTAATAGTATGTGACAGAAATATCTGCGTGGTTTAAATGAACTGACTCTTTAAGCTGGCACATACATGCAAAAAGTAAATGTTCAATTAAACTCAAACATTTTTAAAATGTTTCGAATTGAAACATAAAGATAACTGCTTTGCACTTCAAGAAAACGACAACAACAGCAAAAACAATAAATACACCGTACTTTGGTTAGAATTACTCGTCTGTAAAGCCACATCATAACAACACCGAATGATTACGGGGCAGTGCGGTGACGTCTTTTGGACACGAGGCAGCGATTCTTCAAAGTACATGGCTTTCTTCGTCGCAGTCGTTCGCAAAATGACACTTATTTTCAGTTCCGTCACGTATTTGCATCATTAATCACACTCAAGTGATTCTTATTTAACACGCCTCATTGTGTGCAATACATCCAAGACTTGTTGAACTTTCTTGATTTTTTTTTTTTTTTTTAGCGCAACACAGATGGAAGGGATTGGTCTTCCAAAGAAACCTGTGAAAAAAGAAGAAATGTGTTGGTAACAAATTGTTGACTATTACTGTGTCAGTCGTATCAGTATAAAGACGTGATGACTATACAGTGATGTGTTTGGGGTCGTTTGTTCAGACTCTAAAGTACTTGGTATCCACCTGTGTGCTCGTGTTGAACAGACAAGTTTGCCGCCGGGTGTCATATTTGGAGGTTGATGAACGGCGCGAACCCCAGCACATCCTGAAGAAGCACCAGCGCCCTCTGCAACGGCGGCTCGACATCGATCGCCACGTTGCGCTTCCGTAAAGGATCGAGACTCGACTCTGTCACGTTGTGACAGTGATTCACCTTCAGGGACTGCAGCTTCGGGCAATACTCCGCCAGAGTCCTGTGAACGCAGCGTGCCGAGGTTGGTATGGATGAGTGAACGAGTGAGGCGGCGGGTGACAAAGTGTGAAAAGTGATAGCACAAAGTCAGCTGGGAAAACACTTGAAAATAAAGCTATGATGTACCTTATGGACTGATTCCTGACCCACAGGCAACCCGTCAGGTCCAGCTGCTCCAGGCCCCTGCAGTTCTTGGCCACCTCCTCCACCGACTCGTCAGTGATGTTGGCGTTGACTGCCAGAGATAGAGACCTCAACTCCGAGCACTTCTTGGCCAGGTAGCAGATGGCGTCGTCCTTCAGCTGACGACAGGCGGTGAGGTCAATCGACTGCAGCCCCCCGCAGTGGTCCGCCAGGCTGCGCAGGGACAGGCTGTCCACCCATTCGCAGTGGGCCAGGCTGAGGTGCTGGAGGTGCAGGCAGCTCAAGGATACAGCCACCAGGGAGTGGCGCGTGAGCCAAGCACATCCGCTCATGTCTACCCGCTGCAGATGCTGGTTTTGGCCGACGACCGGCAGCAGCTCCTTGTCGCTCACCCAGTGTGAACAGTTGTGGAGTGACAGGTTCTGCAGAACCTTATTGTCCTTTAACATGGAGCAAAACGCCTCTCTGGGAATGCACGGTCCAATCTGGACGTGACAAGGGAAGCAAACACGATCCTTTCACGTGAGTATGGCTTCACAAATGCAGCTTGATGCATGTTATGAATAGTATGAATGTGTGATCTCTACTTACCGGGGTGAGATTAAAAGTCCTGCAGTTGGCCAGATACACCTGGATGAGGCTGTGGAACTGCTTGCTCACCCTCTGCAGGCTGACAAGGTGTTGCAGTGGCAAATAACACAAAATGTGCGGAACGAGCACATCCTCCCAGGGCAGGTCCAGAAGGTGACATCTGCTGAGGTGCAAACTTTGTTAGGGGGGAACTTTGACACTGACAGTCATGTTTCATGAACAGCCATACACACAAGTAGAGCGTCACAACTGCTTTCTAGGGTCGGGATCAGAAGGAAAAGGATATGAAACATATCTAATACCCGTGTCACTATCACGCAGAGTTAAATCAATGTAATAAATGACTGGGGATTCATCTCGTCACGTCTGGCTGCTCGTTGTTACGCTGTTAGCAGAGCAGCTAGCCTGCCGGGGCTACTGAACCAGCCGATTTTTTAAACACTAAAACCCCCTTCGGCGAGCACTTACGGTGCGATCGTGGCTTCTTCCTCCATCCCGAGCTTCTGATATTATACTGCGTTTTTACAAAAGCACCGTTCTTTACATAGACACCTAAATAACCTATTTTCTTTTAGCATCTTGCGAGCAGTTTAAGGTGTAACCCAGGCATAGTGCTGCATTCAGGGACTGTGGGAAGAATGTAGGTCAGGCTGATTCTCTCGAGGTTCATTTTCTGAAATAAAAGAGAATTTTTAACTAAAAACCTTGAATTGAGTCCAAATAAATCTGTGCTAAGATTATGATCAATTTTAATAATCTTTTTCATTTATAATGCAGTTTATGACACAAATGCGAACGAACTGAATATCCTAATTGTGTCGTTTACAAGGAACAATGAATGCACCAGTCGTAAATTTCCGGGTTCATGTTTGTAATGTTACATTGATTTATTATTATTAAAAAAATAATAATAATAAAACTTTGATTTATTATTGCTATCATAGAAACCCTGTGTTGCTATTAATACACATGTACTATTATATTTAGTTTTAGGAAACTGACATTGATTTTAATGCAGAGAATTCTAACGGTTTTATCAACAAAGTCAT
>OMNM01049399.1:0-12809 GCA_900302745.1 Parablennius parvicornis
AAAATTTATATGAGGGGTGGGGGCGAGCCTGCCAAGCAAGGAATTTAGACTCAGGAATAGGAGGAAGGCGGGGAGCCAGAAATGTGATTTTGCTCAACGCCACCATGGGGCTTGTGTGATAAACATGTGCGGTAGAAAATGTGACTCTGACCTGAAATATCTATGAGGTCAGCGTCATGGCTTAATCTATCAAAAAAAAAATCTAGTTCTGATTTGGTGCGATGTGATATTTGTTTGCAGATTATTTAACAGGAGCAATTCATCCTCAACATTTACCTTCAATTATGTGTCTGGAAACTAAACAACTACTAACCCATGAAGCTACCATGCAGCTACCACGGCAGGAATGTCTTAAAACAGCGATGTCCAAATACGCGGCGGCAAATATTCAAGGAGGGCCGCCTGAAAAATGAAAATAATATGTCCAATGTTGACAAAGGTAAGCCCGCAAGAGAACAGCAGCAGGAAATATAGCAGCATGTCAAGCTAAAGAGAGAGATGATTTGAGCAAATGGAAAAAAAAAAAATGTGCAGGAGAATAGCGACTCAGACTATGGCTTCATCGAAGCAATGGACAGAATTAGAGCTGACTTCATCTTTTGTGGTGAAAAGGGATTTGCATTGTTTTCTAATTTTAGTTTAGCTTTTTTTTTTTTTAGGCATTTTGAGTACACCTTTATAAACATAAAATCATCAAACTTAATGAAAGGTTTTTGGTGCCATCTGGGACTTATGTCAGTACACCTTGGTAAGAGATCCCATTATTTTTTGACCTTTTCCTGTTTTATGGGCTCAATATAAAGCAAGTGCTGTGATCAATTATGTGGCACCCTTTGGCCATCTTGAGAACTTCGATAAGCCCAAATGTACAATTACATGAAACGACATTTTCTTTATTCTTTCATTAAATAAGGAAAACTTTCTTTTCTCGGTAGATACTGGCATAAAAAAATAACTGTGAAGACAAACTTCCTAGGTGTCCAATTTTACTCTATGGGATGGTAAGTCTGTCAAATATGCAGCTGTTGCAGAAGTCAGGATACCTTTGGTTTTGTCTCTTGGGATGAACCCGGCAAGTAAACATCCAATATTTATTTATTTATTTGTTATTTCTAGAATTTCCTGGAATGTCAGCAGTCATTCAGGTTACCAAACATCTCCTCAAGAGAGGGGGAGGAGGAGGAGGAGGAGGAGGAGGATCTGTTCGTGAACCCCTACAGTCCAATGAAAGTCAGGACTGCTTGGTGGCTGTTGTGGAATTCACATCAGAGTGAGCAGCAGTATTTTGTGTCTGCCGCAGCAGAACAGACTAGTGAGGATTCCACCACTTGGCAGGGACTCTGCCTCCGTGGTCTGTAGCCAGTATTAAGATGCTCCTGCTGTCAAGGGGCCCGGGAAGAGAAACCAATAGCCAGGGCAGTAACTCACCCTTTAAGACCACTGCCTTGTTTAGGAAAGTAATCTACCCCCAAGCCGCTGCCTCATTCTACACACGATACATCATTGACAAACACTGGCACAGCAGTATTCGCAGCAGTCGCTCTCAGCCTCCCTGCTGCCCGCAGCTGCTCGCCTTGGCCTTGCAGTTTGCAATGGAGTACTTTGCCTTTAGCTAGGATGAGGAAAGATGTCAGGGGGAAAAAAAAAAAATTTAAAAAAGAGAAAATCTAGGTGCTGCACAGGGGAACTCATCATGCAACCTCTTGAGTGAGTCTGTATTATGATAATACTTTATGCAAGTCGCATTTCATTTCCACTCAATTGTCACCGGAGTGCATTCTGTGTGACATCGAGCTCTTCTGGAGCGGTTTTCTCTCATCAGCATATCCACTCGACACCGCGGGATCCAGGTGTGGATGTTTCAGTGGGGAAGTAATGTCAGTGAAGGACTTACTCATTCAAGCTAAGTCTCATTCACCTTTTCACAATAATCATCTATGCAACCAGTCAAAGGAATTTTTGATTAGAAATACAATGAGATTTTGTAAAGAGTGGAACCCTTTAGCAGAAATACAGTCCATTCTTCTTTTTACCTACAGGAATGAGTCTATCCCAGCTTATATTGGGCATATTGGGTGCATATTGACTAGACAGTGTTACGATCTCAGAACAGCACACATTTTTTTGGGAGCAGAACCTCATTTTATTGAAGCAAACCAAAATTCCAACGACCAAAATCATACAATCCTTGGAATTGCAGGGGTTAAGGATGAGACGCTGGACTGTCCAAACACGCAGATGACATGCAACCCTGGTTAAGTTCATTAACTTGATCATATTAAAACATACATTTGTTTAGATTCATTTTTTTGTGATACTCATTTAAACTACATATTGTGATACCTGAAGAACTAGGACATCTATGAAAAGAACAAGCAAACACAAGTGAAAAGTGTTGTATACCAGCTTCACGCAGATTAGAATCTAAATTAACAAAAGGGTGAAGTTATCATTATGGTGGGTAGTGGTATTGTCTCTGTTGAGCACACTTCAGTCCAGTCTCATTACATTTCTGTTTAAATGTTTACCTTGTATTAATTATCGATATCTCAAACCTCTGTTTTGTTTATTATGCAATTTGTCACTAAGGATGCTGGATTTAACAACTGGACAGGTTGGAATGTAGCTGGTAAGCTTGCTGACTTTGTTACTCATATCCATAGTCGAACACCGATAGTCAATGCCATTTTATCTTGATTGTTGTATTATAGAATTTTATTTGTTTGTTTTATTTTAAATACTGCAGCACCAAATGAAGGGCAAAGCATACCATGGACAGGACCTTAAGTAATCACAGGCTTCGTGAATAAAGCATGTTAAATTACACAGTCATAAAAGTAGATTGGCCTTTTTTTGCCTGGAATTATGGGTGATCAACTTAGAATAACACAATGAGCGACATCAAAATCAAGGTTTAGCATGCGATAGACTTGTTTACATGAGAATGATCTCCTGGAAACAGTGCTGTTTCTGTGTTAATCTGCTTGGATTTGCCATCAAGTCATTGGATGGATCAATGAGCCCTGACAAAGACAAAATGAAATGTGATACTGTGGCATTTTGGACCTGTTAGCAGAGGACATTATCAAACAAACAGCATTATAGTGAAGTTATCTGAATTTTGCAGGAATAAAAAAAGCAATATGAAAATCGTGTGGCGCTTCAACATGGTTTTTATAGTGTCCACTTGTGCGCATGTGCAATATCATATTTGCACTTGTTTTCAACTGTATTTATCAGATGGGTTCCTTGGTGTCAGGGACTAAATGAACGGAAACATTTTTGAATTTAAAAAAAAAATTAATAAATTGAGTTCCTTGAAGAAACCATGAAGATACATCAGGCCTAGGAAAAAGCAGGAGCTGTCAAGCAGTTGCTGTCAATTGTGTGACTGATTCCCCACAAAAGATCTTCACTCTATTATGTAAAATCTAAAATAAATGACAGCCTTCAAAATTTTGTGTCTTTGTCAGAAAGATTAAGGTCAAAGTGAAAATGGAAAATTGTAGTTTGGGGGTCTGTTTATGCAACAATGATGCTCGGAACCACTAAAAACTTGCAACTATTCAGAAACACTGCAACTGTAGATGCAAAATACTGCCATAGTAAATAGTTCTTCTGAACAAGTAGATGGACAGTACTAACAATGGCAGACTCCAGATTGTCATGATGTTCTGTCCATATTCTCCTGTGACTTGGTAGATTTACAGTTGAGAGTCACCGTAATAGCAATACAACTTCATCATCCGTCCATAGGAATGTCTGTCTACTCGCTGATGTATAGAGGATGTTGTTCACATGCGTATTGGTGTGGTTTCATTAAGCGTGGACTTCAGAGGGGCAGACACCTCCCTCCTCCCCTGCACATCGGAGGGACTGCGGTGGAAGTGGTCTCGAGCTTCAGGTGCCGGGGCGTACATATCTCTGATGGCATCGCCTGGAGCATCAACACTTCCTGCCTGATGAGGAAGGCACATCAGCGCCTCTACTTCCTGAGGAGGCTGAGGCTCGCCGGACTGGGGAGCTCAGTGCTCACCTCCTTCTATAGATGTGTGGTAGAGAGCATCCTGTCCGGCATCATCGTTTGGCACGGCAGCTGCTCGGCGGCAGAGAAGAGGGCTCTGCAGAGGGTGGTAAAAGCTGCACAGAGGACTGTGGGATGCAGCCTAGACACCACTACAGACATCTACACTGCCAGATGCAGGAAACAGACCACCTGCATCCTGAAGGGCCCCACACACCCCGCACATGCTCTGTTTTCCCCTCTCCCCTCAGGCAGGAGGCTACGGAGCATTAAGTGCAGGACAACCAGATTGAGGAACGGCTTCTTCCCGGAAGCTGTGAGACTGTTGAACTCTGGTGGACCCCTGCAGCCCATTATATCAATCTGTAAATTGACAATGTTTTCGTTTGCCTCAGCATTCAGATAGGAATAGACAAATCCACCTGCTGGATAGTTCAGATGTGAAAGAAGCCACTGATGAAGTTGCTCAGGACCATCTCAGAACGCAGAGTGCTTGATGGAGCATTCAGGCAGTTTCTCTTCCGCTGTCCGGTGAATGTAATTTATGGGGCATGTCCAGCATGTCACATGCTCGGGATGGTAAACTGTGCAAGAAGCAGCAAGGAGGCATATTAGCTGTGGGGTTTTGTTTGGTCATCAGGGTTCTGTTTATTTGTTTCCTGACCAACCTAATATTTGCCCAAACTTGAAATTTCACGATATAATTATAGCTGTACAAAGCTGTAAGGGGGAAAAAAAAGAAAAGAAAAATAGACACGTTTTATTTTGTTTCGCATTGTTGATGCTGATTTTTGAAAAAAAATATTTGAGCATACTACATACCCTTGGGGGGCTCAACGTGTGGAAAATAAAAGCTGGAGTAGCGAGGCAGAAATTGTGAAGAAGTAGCTCTGTGCCGCGGCTCCGTTCGTACCTCAGGAAAGCAGCACGCCTTGTTTTTGTTAGCACACATAAGATTTATCAGATCCAAAGCTAAAACACTTGCTTTTCTAACCGCTGAGACTTAAGTGCCTGAATAATTGAGCGTGAGGAAAAAGCAACTCCTCCAGCAGTAATTTTTTTCGCCAGCTTGTGGCTTTGCAACACACTCTCCGTGTGCACACTGTTTGTCCTTTATGTGTGCTCTGTTTGGGAATGAGCAGCAGTGCTAGACCGGCTCGAGCCCTTAAAGGAACTGACATGTGAGCTTTTGAATTAAGTTACTGTTAATAGACAGATATGTAATATAGATAGCTATACAGATGAACGTGTTGTGTTGGTTTTTTTTTTGTTGTTTTTTTTTTTTTGCTCAAATCAAACAAACAAAAACAAAATAATGTTACTTTCTGATCTGGAGTTCCTGTTTCTTGTAATTAATAGCAAAATGTGACAGGACAAAAAAAAATGTCTCATGCCAAATATGGCGAGGTGCCTTCAGTTTATTCCATAACATTACAAAGTCAAAACAATTCAGTCTCAAAACTCAGATCAAGTTGCACAGCAGCAAAGATAAATGCTGTTCTTTTGTACGGCTCTGAGTGCTGGAGAGTAACAAAACATCTGCCTCTATAAGATTTGCTAAATTTCCAGGCCCAAAAACATCACACGTGAGAAAACGTATAAGACAGACGTCTCTTAAAGTGACGAATTGCCTGCTGCAATGGCTTGGTCATCTCGAAAGGATGATCAGTGACGGGATACCTTAAGTTGCCATGAGATGGATTCCAATTGGAAGGAGGATTAGAAGCAGGTCAATCAGCACCTGGTGAAGGACTGTCATGAAAGAGCTGGAAGATTTGAGTCTATCCTGCAAGCTGGAGTTCTAGACAGGGTTGGGTGGTGAGGCGTTTTGTCCCCTGAACAAAGAAAGTGTGATACCAGACTTGCTGCATATTAATGCTGTGTATTATTCAAAAATAAAGTAAATATCCAAGAAACAGAGAAAGAGGACTTGGCTCATAAAATCAGAGTGACCGGGGTGGTGCTGCAAAAGATGTACCTATTGAGAGCAATTGCTGGTTACTGTCCAGCAAAATTACTGAACCAAGGAAAGAAAAATAGAAATAAACAGAGGCTAACATTTTCCATCTTCAAGCTAAGTCAATTATATTTACATAACGCGTTCTATTCTTAGACTCTGGGAAAACTCCTCCGGTCTCAGGTGGTCATTTCATCCTGCTGGCACAGCAAAACTTATCTTCTTCACCAACAAATCAATACATTCAAAGTAATGACGCAGCATTACATTTGGAGCTAAGGGGGAAACAGCTGGCACGAACTCCTGGCTGAAAGTAAGATAGGTACCATATTTTATACTATAATTCCATGATTATTTGTAAACTCTGAGCTGCGTGTAATGGGAGGCTGTGGGTTTTCATCTTACATATTGCTTTTTCAGCTGCTGCTCGACTGGGAAAAACTGGAATCATGCCAAGGATAAACATGTTATATAACACAACAAAGAGAAATACTTTTTCTGCTTTTAGGACAATGTTTAGGTTCAGCCTTAAAATAGGGAGGTATTGTTGGGGAAAAAGATGTGAGCGCTTATAAAAGTGGAATTTTTAGTTTTGTATCCCTGAATTCCCCAACTTCCCCAGCTGAGATATCTGGAGAAAAACTACCTGTGAGTACAGTCAATAGAGACAAAGGTGGTGCTTATCTGACATTGACTGATTTCACAGCCAATCAGGAGAGGGGATTTTGTCTGGCAGCCAATCAGGAGAGGCATGAGAACATTTGTCCCTGCTTGGATTCAAACACATTCATTGAATCAACAGCAGCAGAGACGTGTTGTCATTTCAGTCACATTAACAAATGAACTTTGACGCAAACCTGAAAAAATGTCCCGTCCCGTCATTTCTTTCCTCGTTTCTGCCTCAAAACAGAGAAAAGCTCCTCTCTTCTAATTGGCTGTGGGGCAAAATCCTCTCTCCTGATTGGCTGTGCCATCAGTCATTCTAAGATAAGCACCGCCTTTTTCTCCATTGACTGAACTCACAGGTAGTTTTTCACCCGATATCTCAGCTGAGAGCCGCAATGTTTTCTACCAAAATTCAACAATAGCAGGAAAAATGTGAGTGACTTGTAAAACAAATGGATTTGTGCATCTGTAGTTTAGAAGTTGTGAATGTCTAAGAAGATTCCCTTCAGCCTCCAGTAGGTCCTTGTTTCCCATATCTTACAGTATCTCACAATTTCTCACATTCACCATATTCACTGACAGATTTGAGTGACCTTTCCAGCAGGGTGGTCTGAGATAGTCTGCGGGCTGGATGTGTCCGAAAATATTCCCACATCTGATCTAAAATATTGTTTACACTTTGGCCAACAACAGACATCCATTCTGAAGCAAAAATGAATAAAGCTTTTAGTCAAAACAAATAGCACATGGCTGGGAGCAAAAATTAAGGATATTGTTAAAGGGCATGTTGCCATTACACAACACACATAACATAGTAATTACATTTACATCTGAAATTAACTGATTCAATAATTGTTTGCGGTTGTTGTTACTTAGAAATGTGTCCAAACTAGGTTCAAGCACAGTGATAAACAATTACCACGGTTGCTTTATACAGCAGCGTCACGCCCCTATAAGGTGCAAATAATATAACAAACAAATGTTACGCTGAGAACTTGAAATGATACATCCTAAACCATCTCAGTGAAAATACTTTCATCTGAGTCAAATCTAGACCACAAGGTTTTCCAACTTTACAGTATTATCAGATACCAATGCAGTAAGGAGATATGTACAGTATCTCCAAATATAACAGAAATGCCTTGAGATATACTGTTTGTGCTTGAGCTTTGTCACATGCATTACTTTTAGCTTATGTCAAATAAAGCTGTGATATGAGTTCGAAATCATCAAGTACGCCTGCTCATGTCAAATCTGTAGTTGAAAGGATGGACGGTTGCCTGGTGTTTCGCACTCTGCAGGTCAACATTCAAGAGCAGCTGAGGGAGAGAAAAAAAAAAAAGTCATGTTGACGACGACACCACAGATCATCTGTCTCTGTTTGCTGGGTGGAGCAGCTTCACTGCAGCAACACAGGAGAAGAAACATTCATTTGGGGTTTTTCATTTCATTTCTTGGCTTCGACTCAGAGTGCTGCACATGGACAGAGATTTCAATGAGAGCAGGTTTCATACAAGGTTCTCTAAACATTACTTCATAAAAGAGATTTTTGCATATTAAACCTTTGATTTATACCTGATGTGTTTGGTTGTTTTCTCTCCACATATTAAAAATACAGGTAGCACAGCATCAAAGGCAGTCAATAAAAAAATGAGTCTGTCCAGATTGAATTGATTTCCTATTTCCTACCCAGACTCTTCCCTTTTTTTTTTTTTTTTTTTTTAAATTAAATGTGTCCATGGTAAGTATAATAACGCTTTGGACTGGACAGTCGACATCTATCACCTGTAGTGAAATGCGAGGGGCAGTTGACATAGAGGATACAAGGCGGAATTTAAATGAGAAAATTATTAAAACATTAATTTGTGCTTCAAACTGCAAAATGAGAAGCTTCTAGAAAGCTACAGGGAGCTTTATACTTTATTACAATAAGTAGTTTCTGCTTGAGTTACCCAGGAGTTGCTCAAAATAAGAAGCTTGTTGGCACTGGCAGATTTTGCTATGGGCGAAGTGGGCGCCCAGGGCAGAAAAGCAGCCAGGTCCGCTACTGCTTGTTGGAAGTCAAACCATGAAAACATGCTTTTTATGTTTTGTTTTTTACTGCTCTGGTTAATATTCAGTATTTTCACTGCTCCAGTGAGGGGGATACACTTATCGGCAGTCGAGAAGAACTCAGCGTGTCTCCAGTTGTTAAAGGAACTGATTAAAGATGTGATGAAAGATTGGAAGAGGCAGCAAAAACTGCTCACAGAAAACTCCCAACATACAAACAGCGGGACGCTCTCCGAAAGGGAAGCTCATCTTTATCGAGGGCATTGAATATGTAAAACCATGTTGTTGTGAATAGCGCAACATCTTTCATGTCAGGTGGATCGAGCTAGTTCAGGAGTTTTAAAGGAGAAAAAAAAAAAAGAATTGTGGTTAACATTTCTGCTAACGGGACAGGCAGTGACAGCGGGGTCATAGCTGTTTTCATCCACGAAAGCGCAATGAAACTTCAGTAATGTGATTAATCTTATAACAGTTTCTAGTGAGTTACTGAACCACAGGCTGTAGATTGGTTTGGAAGACACAAGGATGGTAATAGTAACTAATTCTTCAACTTAAGCCATCGGATTGTTTTTAGGTGTTTGATGATAACCCATGCAACGCTGCAGCCTCTGCATTGCAATATCGACTTGAGTCACTAAGATGGGCGATCAAACCAAATTTGTCAGATTAAGAGGCAAAAACACTTCCACTCTGATTAGAAAAACAATCAACTGACTGATTCGTCACTCAATATATATTCTGGATGCATTTTAAGGTCTGAAACAATTTCCAAGCGTATGGACGTGTGTATAGAATTTGAGTTTCTCTTGAATGTCCACACCACAGCCTGTTTGGTTTGTTTTCATATTCTGTCAAGTCATGTTATATGTTTTGGTGATACAATTCTATTTGCATTTTCAAAGTGAAATAGTGGACACTTCAACCTCCACACATACTAGTTTTTAGTTGTCATAGGACATATGCCATTTGGTGGCTGCTTTCATCCGAAGTGTCTCGAAATACCATAAGTGCTTTCATTTTGTGGCCCTTGTGGGTCTCAAGCATCGACCTTGAATGGTGCTCTGCAAAGCCGAATCCGTCCATTATAACAGTTTGGCATCTGGGTTTTTTTCTTCTTCCCGAAGGATTACAGTCAATACCATTTTGTTGCACAATAGAGAGAAACTGAGGTGTGTTACTTCACTTAGTTTAATATGGCAGTGGGCACATCTAGACACCCACATTGTAGGAAGCAATATTCCCGCTACCATATATTCAACTCACTTTTCACCTAATAGTTAGCCAGAACGTGAAAAATAGCAGTAATGAGCAATTTAATGACAAAAGGATTTAGGAGAAGGAGTAGAAAAGAGTGCCAAAGGGGACATCAGGGCAGGTTGGAGGAAAACAGATGGATCACACACAAGATTATCACCCCAGACCACATTTCCTCTCCCATCTAAAACTTAATCTTAAGCAAGGTAATTCTATTGGGAACTTAAAAACAAGTAATGGTCTAATTCTAACCAAAAGCTATTTCTTTTCTCCTGCTTTTTTTTTTTTTTTTTTAAACTTAACTGAACTGTATCCTGTCACATTGTGAGTGAGTTCAACCAGAAGAATACGTATCTTGTACTCAACCTGTTTAATCTCAGGACCCTTTCTAGATTAACTACAGAATTAGCAAATTATAAATGTACTCTTATCTCTGTCCATGAAAAATATACACTCCTCAAAAATGTCAAACAGCACAAATGTAAGATAAATGCTCAATCTTTGGGCAGTCTTTGGGAGAAAGAAGACTAAATGTAGCTTAAAAACCAATCGGGACACTGAAAGTAATACAGGAAGGCCGTCCTCCTGTGTGCCACAGTGTGACTGCTTATGCTACTACCCTTTACTCCAAAATAACGGTTTGCAGATTAAGAAAACCACTTGAAATGATCTGTTTGTTGTTGATTTTTTTATCCACTGAACTGCATGTTGTTATTCTATTATTCTTACATACGCTGAAGATGTCATCAAATGCTTAGGCAGCTTTCAGCTTAAGGTCATATCCAAGTTTCATTTAGTACAGTCGGCTGTTTAAGTTGACAAAGTTTGTTCGGAGAATAAGAATAACACAACTCATCTGTGAAAATGAAGAAAGGCACAAGCAAGGCTTAAGGATACGGACCAGTGGAGTGATTTCTTTGGGACCAATGGGGCCAGTGTTGAGATTAGAACCAAATAAGAAATGCAGAACTTCTCCATGAGCAGATCTGTTTAACACCCTCAAGGACTTGCTTACTAGAAAACGGTGCTCAGGGCGTAAATTAAACGTAGTGTTAAACTATTCTAGCTTGAACTTTCTACCATGTACTGCTACGCCTTTTTTTTTTAATTTTAAGTGTTCAGAGTAACAAATACAGATTTTGGAATGCAAACAGGAACATTCACCTAAAGGCTGAGAACTTAGAGAAAGTGCCCCTTGAGTCCCCCATGTGGTGAGGAGCATAACTGCGGACTAATAATCCTCCACAGTGTGTATGGCCCAGAGTGGACGAGAAGTGCCTGGGGTCTCCCCCTCCAATCCCCCCACCGGTCGGAGGAGGAGGAAAGCTACCAAGAGCCAGAGGATGGAGGTTGGACCAATTAGAGGGAGAAATACAAAAGACAAGAGAGACTCGTCTTAGACCAACCAAGCACAGCTGCGCCAGTAGACCATCAATGTTTTAATGACTGTCATGTACCGACAGCAAGGTAATAAGCTTTGAAAAGAGCACTTGAACATGCTTTCCAGATCATTTGTGTCAGTGATGGAATGTCACAATCACTACACCAATACTGTAAGGAATCACAAATATATAAACTCCGGTTGTTTTTGTTTATTCCCCCGGAGGAAGAAAATAGTCCCCTTGACGCACATCTGAAGCTTAAAGAGGTCATGAAAGACACAAGTAACCGTTTCAATTGTGAAATTCGAGCAGGCAAGGGAGGACATTTTTGGCTTGTATCTTCTTCTATGACAGAAGCGATAGTCTCTTCTGGGCTCTGACAGTGCTGACTGGAAAGGCTGTTTATTGGAAGTAATCCGAGGGACGGTGGAGGAGCTGGGTTCATGCTGTGGACTGTGTGAGACTGATAGGGACTGGGAGAGAACATCACAAGTCCCCGAGCCGGGGTTTCTCTGTCAGCCAGCGATCCCCGCAGCTCGCCCTGGGGCCCGTTGGCAGAGAAAGTTCCCAGAGCTTTCCACCTGCACTGTCACGTTGATTACACAGCGGGATGAACGGAAAAGGAGGTTACTGATCACGTTTGCTCTCTCTCCTGCTGGCTTGTCTTTCTTTTTTATCCGACTACTGTCTCTTCTTCCCTTTCTATTTCTTTCTTCTTTTTTTTTTTTTTTATCTTTCCTCTTCCCCTGAACCCCCTACAATCAGACAATCCCTACGGAGAAATGGGCAAGAAAGGGTCAATCCTCTCGATTCCAATTGCCCACAAGGCTTAACACATCTGTCAGAACCTGCCAGGGAAGCTGAAATAAAGGCGGTTGCTATGACAACAGAGCTGCCACTTTGCCACCTAGCCGCGCGTGTCCCGCGGGAGACGAGGGAGCAACGCCTTTCTCGCCACCGTCAATGTCTCTTCTCACCTCTCCGTCCCACCAGAACGCTCTAATGGGTTGATGGAGGTCGATATGTTAAATTTTCTTGATACTAACGGAGACATCTTGTAGATGCTAAGTCATGAGGTGTGACTTGCTTTTTATTTTATTTTTTTTTCCTACCTTCCTCTGTGTCTATAAAACTTTTCTATAACTCTTAACACTGCAAATGGCTTGTTTGCAAAGTCGTCCATCTTAGCCAGTCACCTTTTGACCCCCTCTGAAAAGATCCGCAGTGCCGAATGGATGTGAACACAGAGGAAGAAAAACGCAGCCTCTGTCATTATTGCGCCTTGTTATCCAGGTTCGATAGAACAAGAAACAAACAATCTTCCGGACAAGCTGTGAGTAGACGCCAGTATTTTTATTTATTTCTTTTTTTTTCCTCTGCTAGCTGACACACCGGCGAGCTCCTGAATGAGAAGCTGGCGCAGCTGTGCTTGGTTGATCTAAGACGAGTCTCTCTTGTGTTGTGTATTTCTTCC
>OMNM01049400.1:0-11645 GCA_900302745.1 Parablennius parvicornis
AAAAGACTGCTGCGTCCTGGATTTGTGAATTTGCAAATTACTAAAAGTTACTACTATTAATGTGTTCATAGCTGTAATGTGGTGTTTTTGTGACACATCAGCTATCAGCACCGTGGGTCAGTCTGTTAAGTTTCCCTCATTTAGATGAAAGAATATTTTTTCTTGTTTGTATTTATAATCTATATTTCTCAATACAATAAGGAAAAATTGTTTTTTAGCCTGTTCTAGGTGGCCAGAGCTGTTGAGGTTTGCTCTGTAGATGAGAATCATGTACAGTGGAGGCACATTGAGCTTTTTGCTCTAACGTGAGCTGATTAAATGTTACACCCCGTGCTGCAGAAGTAATTTGATTTGGAATCTGGAAAATGTGTTCCTTGCATAAATCATCAGACAGACGAGCACCGACAGGAATGTGTGTTGTTGTGGGCACTTTTTTTTGCTTCAATACAAATTTTCTCAGTATTTTACATATATATATCACAAATTTTGCTTGTTTTGTTCTTACTTGAACTTGACTGCACTATTTCTCAAAGGGCTGAAGGGTCCTCCAAAACCACGCTGCTAACTCACTTCTTTGTCCCAATATTAGTGTATTAATCTGAGTCCAAAACAGATTACTCCACTTACACCTAAAGCTGCTTCTCTTGTAGAGTTAATGACTGTTTCCAAAAATGCGGTTTGTGGCCCATTTTTAGAAATGGTGTCCCTCTGACACTTGCTAGTTTTGTAGTTGACGGTTACCGTAATAACATCTGTCCACACGAGTATCCGTCTACTCACCATTGTTAATGTTTATAGAGTACTGTTCTCTGCACGCATGTGTGTGTGGTTTCATTACAACAACAAACAACAACCCCCACTACTTGTCAAATGTGAAAACAACATTTTCAGTATTTCTGTCATTTCCATGTAAGTGGACATTTTTTGCAAAATATTGCCACATAAATAAAAATGCAAAAATTATGTGTTTTGACTTGAAAAGGATCCTGAGACATTATTTGTATTTGTATACATGTACAAGTATAAGTTTTACAACTGATCACTGTTTATACATTTTTATCTTCTTTACATTATAAATTCATGACTCAATCATCCGATCATCCAACACAGTGATAAAAATAGTGAAATGATCAGAAATATCATTTCAGTCAGTCTTTTCCATATTTATGCTGGACGTTTTTATATTGTGATGAGGATAATTGAGCATTATATTATGCAACCCTGGAAATGTTTCGAGAATTGAGTCTCATCAACTTACAGTTTGGAAAAATATGGTATACGCCTTCACTGTTCCTACTTTCACTAAATTTAAATCAGATATATTTGTTTTTCTTTGTTGTGACATCAAATATAACTTTTGGAAATGTCTGTTAATGTCAAATGTTTAACAATTCACACCACAAATGGCTACAATTTCAACATAACGCCAATCTCAATTCAACCGTCATGTGTAAAATATGTCCAATGTCCAGAAAACTCCAATAGCGGCTGCATTATGCATGTTTTTACAAACTCACCCTGACAGCATGGTTTTGAGGCTAAAGATAGTTTGCTATCTTTCATGGCAGCATCGTTTTTCATACATTTTTACAATCTGATTGGTGGTTTTGCAGGCTGGATTGAGGGCCAGTTTTTCATCCGCCGGCCTTATGTTTGACACCCCTGTTCAATAAAATGTCTGGTATTTCTTTCACATATGTATATACTTCTGATTTTGGAAACCTGAAGAGCAGGCACAACCTAAGACTCCTCCCTCAAAAAAGTCCTGGACCTCAAGTTAGAGATCATGAGTGTAGATGGTCAGTAGACAGAAAATCTAATTATTAGCTTTTGATGATGAGAGATTGTAGAAATATTTAAAGTCCACTGAGTTCTGTTAAACCCACTTATCACCTCTTTCCACTCCCTAAAATCCACCATCAGCTTCCCGCCCCAGCAGGTGCCAGCCGGGGTCCGTGGCACTGTGGCGCCTTGGATGACACCATGTATAGATGCCAGGCCGGGACCTCCACCCCCTTCACAGAAAATCCCCTCAACCCCTTTGCCAACACGACGCGTCCTGCACAGTCACGGTCGTTATTTCAGCCTAAGTAGATTAAGCTAATCACGTTATATCGTGGCGAGGCGTAGCTTGGAGATGGAATGAAGGGTCGGCTGTCTCGCTGTTGCCATGCGGTTCTTAAAAACAAACAAGGGACTGTCACCTCGAGCCGTGTAAACACCAGAGGCTGAAAATCAAAACCTCCAAAATACCAGTTCTCTAAAAACATTTCATATATAATACCACATTAGCCACAGTGAAATCCCATTACAAAATACCAGTTTTAATAAGCTTATGTAAACATTGCTGTTAGATTAAATGCTTGAAAGATATTTTTTTTGTATTAGCATTTTTCTTCAGTGACACTGGAGTAGCGAAGAGACATCTTTAAATAGCTTACCTGATCTTTTGATAATCCTCATTATTTTTTGAGTATGCTGGTTTATTCTCAAAAGCCTATGAAGCTAAGACATTTCCCACCTGATCATTGTTAGTAACATTTGTATTAAAATTGAACTTAGCTCACTTGTCATGTTTGTCATTCACATGACAATAACAAATAAACAACATTAAGAAGAATGACACACAAAACTTGTCACGACATACACCAACCACAAGGGGCATTTAATGAAGATTAGGATGCATTTAATTATAGCTATAACTCGGGGATGCACCAATACCAAATCAGCTATGGGGTCCAGCGAGCTCGGTTGCTCCGTCTATAGTCTACAGTGTGAATAGCGTAGTGTGTAGACAGATGCTACATACTGCACTATGCGTACTATATACATGATAGTACACTGGATCTTTCTTTTGGAGGTGAATGTAGCATTGATGCAGAAGCTGTGTGAACGTGGTTCACTGCAAAACACAACCTCCGCATGTCGTTTTTGTGTCGGAATTGTAAGGTTGCAGTTTTGATTCCCATCGCCACCTATCTACATGCTGAAGTGTCCTTGAGCAGGACACTGAACCCCAAATAGCTCTATTTAACTATGTACAGCACTTTGGGGCTGCTCACACAATAGAAAAGAGCTTTAGAAGTGAAGTCAATTTACTATTTTCCCCGTGTAATTAGTACTGGTGTTGGTAGTCGGTATCGGAAAGTGGCATCAGGTCAGTACTCGTATCTGTACACATCCTCAAAATCGGTATTGGTGCAGCCCTAGTATGTGTGATATCCACCTTTAAGTTGAGATGGATTTTCACTGAATGAACCTCCACCCTTGGAACTGTTTGTGTTAAAAGTTTTCACTTTTTGAAGTATTAGTAACCAGCACCTGTTGAAAAATGCTATCTAAATATCTTTGGATCAGCTATTCACAACAATGTCCTGTAGTGTGAATGTACAAGAAGTCTGGCATTCAATCAAAGTTTCAAACTTGGCGTGAGTCAAACTGTACTTCAGTATTCATGTGAGCTTTCAGATTTCATCAGTTTGGAAGTCAAGCACAGATACTATCATCACTCTGTTCCTAGACCGATCAAAACTTTAGTTTACAACTGTCTTCGAGGGCTGGGTTTTCACTTATTTTCAGTTTTTCAGTAACATGTGCTTCGGTGGAGAAATAAGACATCATAGCAGACAGAGGAGGGGCTTTCCCTCTGCTCACTCAGTTCCTTCTGATAATAACAGGAGAACGGGCACTTCAGATGGCACCAAATGAGCAGAGTCCAACAGATTCTCCTCCTGGTTTATAATTAAAGTGTTACTTGCGCGCTGAGATTGCACAGCCTTAGCCACTTTTCCAACACGTTGTCTCTCAGGATTGATGAGAAGGGGAAAACGGGTGCCGTTATTAGTGGCTTTTAACGTTGCTGTGGTTGGCACAATGGGAATTCTGTCAGGCTGGGAACTTTTGAAATTTTCCTCAAGTGTATGATGACCAATTCTGGGCCGCCGATGTACCAACCACATGGCCACTTGTAGCCCCGGTCCGGCACGCACGCACAAGTAATTGAAGCCTGATGGCTGATTGCCACACTAAGGGGCACTTCCTGCTTTGAAATTACATGCAGTTTTCGCTCTTTAATCTCCAAACGGAACATGTGTACATGTAGCACAGGGAGGTATGTTTCGTTACATCAAAGGCTCATAGACATGTGCGCTTAGTGGGAAACATGTGCATGCAGATGTACACAAAAACACATGGAGATGAAAACCTCATTCTGTTTCCGCTTGTCTGCATTTATATATATTTTTTGCCACGTTTATATATATTTTAACTTTAAATATGATCAAAACACATGTGAATACTGCTCAGCATTTAATTTGCCCCTCTCTAACTCAACAATTATCAATCTAATTCTGTCAGATGGTTAATGACAGGTTCTGTCGATTGTCATCAACTCTCCCAATGCAACGTGAGACTGCTACGGCTGAGTACTTTTACGAGATAATCACTATAATCTAACGTTTAGTGAGGTTTTCCTGAACTGGGGGATCCATTAGACCATTATTATTACCGGGGAGCTCAACCTCAAAGCAAATCTAAAAAAAAAAGAAAAAATGGGACCAGCTGAGTAAATACACCGTAAGCATGATGTCACATTCCTGCATGGTGGGGTGATGGCGGAAGGAACGGAAATGCAATGAGGGTGCTGCAGGACACACTCTTCCACAACACTGACTGCCGCATGCTCTCCACTCTTGTTAAAGTTTCCAAAAAAAAAGGTTGTGTGGTGAGGTGATAGATGATGTGTATTAGAGAGAATGAAGGCAGATGTATGAGAATGGTTACCAGGTGTGGGGAGCGCCAGTGGAGTTCCTACAGAGTTGTGTATCAAACCTGTAACAAACAGAAATGAACTGGGAGGACGGGGTGGACGAAGGTTAAACAAAAGAGAGAAACAAAAGAGATCTGACTGTTTTCTTGGTTTATTTTCTGCATAAGCCCGATGCAAATATATAAAGGTGGACAGTAAGTTAAGCTCTCAAAATGAGCAACCCTCACCTGCCAATCACTGAAAGCACGTGTTTCAGTCAATACAAGACACTTCAAGGCACTTTTACAGAAAAATAGCAAGACTTCCAGATAAGGAAGCACAGGAGTCGGCAGAAAGGAAGAAACCTGCAGAACTAGAACCAGAGGACAAGACTCTCTACTGTTCCGGTTTGAGTTGGTTGATAGCAATAGAAAAAAAGAGAGAGCAGAGACAGAGAGCAACAAGCGAACGAACAACAAGTGGACAGACATTAGTGCTCATTCCACTGGTGTATAAAATCCATCAACAATTTCAATTTTACTATTGTAGCATTGGAGGCACGATGGCATACTTTTTAGCACCCTGACCTCATCACAAGAGCTGAATGAGTTTCCTCCAACAGTCCAACAGTTGAGCTTAATTTATGGCTTTGAAATTCTCACCAAGTGACAAATCATGGAAAGTTACATAGAGGTGTCAACAAGTGTTGCAGACTGCATCTGGCAGTAACGTAGCTACAAAAGACTTGTCACTCAGTACAAAGTGTTGGATGTTTGAATGTCAGGATGGAGTCGTCAGTGACCGTATGGTGTCTTAGATTGGTGAAGAAGTCGTCATTCCACATGTGGCTTGTGTGTATATGTGGTTGTTAACAGACAGACTATGAATTCGACCCTGTCCTAGTTGCCGTTGAACCAGGCACTCTAGTTCAACATCAGTGTTAGTCCTTATGGATACTGTTTCCGATTAACTTATGGTATGAAGGACTTTCACCTCTTGACCTTTAAACCCTTTTATCCAACCTGTGTTTGCATATTTGTAGTTTATTCTGTGAATGACTTACAGATACTGACAAACAATCCCACCCATCGATCTGACTTCTTATACCACATAATCTAACTGGATGTTGGAGGTCATCCGAGCTGATTGTCTCAATGCAAACCACACACTCTCTAGGACTGTGGGTTTATTCTGGGTACTCTGCAGAAAGGAATAAGACGTATTCTCAATACGAGTCAAGAGTGTGAATCACCAAACCAATCTGCGATCGCCTTTAAAAATGACTGGTGATATCTGAAGACTTGAATGCTAACATTGTACATTTGTGTGTCGTCTGGTTGTTTTGTACCTGCAGCCGGAGGAGTTGGAGGCTCTTCATTCCCACACGTTCCGGGTGAAGACGTTCAAGAAGGCCAAGCACTGCAGCGTTTGCAAACAGACCATCATCGAGGACGGACTCATCTGCAGAGGTCAGCCGCTCGTCTTCAAACTTCTGTAGCTGCTGTTGCTGTGGTTTTCCCACACTGACTGCTTGTCTCCGGGAGGCGGTCACATTAATTTGTGGCCTGCTTCACTTTTAAACAGATGAGCTGAGAGGTCCAAGAAAACATGTGCACACTTCTCTCAAACCTTGTAAATCAGATCAGCTGGACCTATCTTGGAAGACATTTTAGAAGACATATAATCAATTCCAATTAACCTGATTCATTTGCTTTAAGATCTCTCCTACTGGGAAAAATATGATCATGCATTCACAGCCATTGATTTTGATATTCTCACAGTTTATGATCATATTTACAGGATGTTTTAGGACAGTGAAAAGTTTGACATCTGTTTTTCATCTTTATTTCAATTTCTGATTTGCAAATTTGTTTGTACTCCATTGGATACATGATTTTTGTTGTTACTGAAGCCCAGTGAGCACAGACTATGTTGTTACAATGGGCACCGTGATCAAACAAATCTTAGCAGCCTCATAAAGTATTGGCTGTTTGATATTTGCATGCAGAAATCCCTGCTTAGTTTTTCTGGTCCCATGATTCATTTATTCCACAGTGCTATTTTCTGGCTGCCTTTGTGAGTTAGTCATTGTTTTATAGTTGAAAGCTTGTTGGATTTCAGATGTTATCGCATCCTGCCTTTTTAGACTATTTAAAGGCCCTGACGATGACGCCTACACTGAGAAAGCTGACTCTAAAGGTTTAGTCTGGGATGCATCGTTATTTCAAATCGGGGAATTATTCCTTTTTGGTTTCTTAAATGTTCTATATCCTGTAGTTAAGTTCTGCAATATCTGCTGGAGACGCCGTTTCCATTACAACACCCATCAGTGGTCTTAATGAGAGGTCATCCAAGGTCACAAGGGGTGGTCCTTGTGTCAGGGTTAAGTCAGCTAAGTGACAGTGAAAAGCAAAAGAAGCTTCAGGAAGGCTGAAGGTCAACAGCTTCTCAATTTCCTAAATGGTGTTTACTAAAGAAACTGTGGTTGACTGACTGCTGAGTGATTAGCGCAGTTGGATCAATAACTCCCCAACAGAAATACTTCTGGGTGTCTCGCCATGAGAATGCAGGGTCCAAATGTCAAGAAGCGTCTTGTGCTTCTTTTGGGTTTTAGTGCATTGGGTGCTTTGAGATATTTTTGGCAATGTAGGAAATCAAAGACTGTTTCCAGAACTTTTAGAGAGTATGTATTTTCTCTCTCCCCATTCCTCACAATGGGTAACTGTCACTGTAGTATTTTGCGTCACATTCAAACCATTTGACCAACATGAATGAGGCTTGTTTCTTGATAAGCTTAATAAATGTGACAAACATGTTTTATTTTGTATTTTTTTTTTTTTTTTTGCTGGGATTGTTATTGCAGTGACTAGACTATACAACTACCCTAAGACCCAGGAGATTATGGACTGGGGGTCATGGTACTCTGGAGTAAAATATTCTTTTTGTCTTACTTATTGGAGCATGTGCAGAAGAAAGATTGGCTCCAGCTGTGGTGTATATCCATGGAGACAGAGTCAAAGCACTTTCAAAATGTTACGTAGTCAGGTGCTAGTTAAAATTGGAGCTCTGTTATTTGCATGTGCAAATCCCAAATCCTAAAGCACAAAAACATCAATATCATACACTAAGTCAGCGGTGTCAAACATAAGGTCTGTTGGCCAAAACCGACCTGCAAGAGGCTCCAATCTGGTCCGCCAAAGCAAGTGGTCCGAATTTCAAAGAGAACATTGACGTTGACAACCCTGATTTAAATGTTTATTTATGGCAAGTCTTATCATGGGTGCATGATCAACTTATTTCCTGCAACCAAATGTAGAAAATGGAATATAGAAGCCTTTTTTTTCTCCCTCAGGGGTACATTTAGTGGTTTAAGTAGTTAGAAGTTTAATCTGACGCATCAAACACTTGCTGTAAGTGAGATTGAGATATTGGTTCGAACACGGTCTCTTTCTGGCAGAAGTTTAGGTGTCGCAAATGTTTCCCATCTGGTGCTTTAAATAAAAGCTGAGAGCGAAATGACTTCACTCCGCTCTGCACATCACGTTGTGGTGGAAATGTCTGCTTTCAGATAGATAACGTCCAGTGATACCACGTGGAAATGGCGGGGTGTGTGGTTTGGCACACGACGGGGGAATATTTTGCTTGCAGCTTCCCAAACCTTTATACAGGACGGGTTGATGTAGCTTTGAAAAACAAGCGCACTCTCTGTTAGCTGGTTTCCTCTGAGGGGCATGTGACGAGCTCCTTTTGGATCAGGTTCACATTGGAGGAGCAACAAAAACCTCAACTATTGTTTCCATCTGCTCTTTAATAGCAGGTAATGTGAACTATGTATGTGCATCCACAACGACTTAGCTGCTAGGGTGTCCAATTGCCTAGTCTTGAGCATGTTGGAGGAAGAGATGTTGCTGTCACAGCGTTGTGAGCCTTTCCTGCATAAAGAGTGGCTTTTAAAAGCAGCACCTGCATTTACTCCGCGTTAGCTTTGTGATCTAGCCGGAGAGTCCAGATGTTACTGCTGTTGTGCTCTGGCATAAGTGTGTCATTAAGTCTCTAGTTTTTGCTTTTACAGTCTGTGCATGATGCAATATTTTGGAGGAGCACGTCTCCATGTGGTGCGTTTTGTTCAGTCAGGAAGCCAAAAGAGCTGAGAGTAAATCCAAGCCGTGATTTGTGACTATACGCACTAACCTCTTGCTACTTGTCCATACCAAGTACAGATTTAATGCTACAAAGCTTAATTTATTCTCCATGTGCAAATGATATGTGAAGTTGGTGTGAACCAGCTCCACCTCCTACCAACAGGTATGGAGGCAACTCTGAATCCCAGGTGTGTAAAAATGACCCCGCATTTCGTTTTAAATCTCTGACGTGCTTTGCTCTGATGCGTGGATCTCTGTAGATTGATTTTTGTTTTTGTTTTCTGTGTGAGCAAGGACTGCTATCTCGCCATGATTGACAAGTCCTGCGGCCAATCAACATACGCCTAACATCCGTACCAGTTAAAATCTTGCATGTACTCTCACTAGAAGAAGTTGCGGAATGAAAAAGGGCCGAAACGAGCTTCATATTTTTTTTTCCAGACTATATTTTAAGAATTCATATAAGTACTATTCAAGGGAGACTGGGTATGTGAGAATACCAGCTGATGACTCCTTTAAACTCAATATTGGTGCAGCCCGAGTCAGAGACATTGCTGGTGTGAGGTTAAGGAGCGATATGCACCATTTGCAAAAGCAATATAAAACTACAATTTATAGAGTCCCAAACAGTGACCAGCATAGTCTGTGTATTTGACTGTATGTTTATAAAATGAAAGTTGAAAGAGTTCAGATGTTTCTCATATCTTTGATTTAGCTTTTTAATCAATGTAACTTGAAGGGTTCTTTGCAGTGTGATAGACTGCTGTTGTTTCCTGGTTTTCAATAATCTCAGTAGTTTTTTTAATATTGGTGTCAGTGACTGTTCAGTCTCTGGTTTGTTAAATGAGACATGAACAGGAAGTAGCTGAATTTACACATTTCATAGATGTAAAATCAATTAAAAAAACGCATTTTGCATTGAAATAAACAAAAATTGTTAGAATTCACTGCTTTTCGAGAGATGCCTTTCCATATTAAGATATATCGATATTGTTAAATATCTGCATCGCTGAAATTATGCATATTGGTGCATCCCTAGTGAATTATTTCATATGACTGATGCACTGAAGCCTTGGTGGTGAGAAGTCCTCTGATGATAAGTTGCACTGTGTAGCACTTCCTGCAAAATGAAAATAATAACTGCACGTGGAAGCCGTCTGTAACTACATAAACTTTCCTCTACACCTCTGAAAGGATTCATCTAAAGATTACCTTTTGATCAGGAGTCCACGAATTGCAGAAGCTGCTGCTGTCTCTTAGTTTTGCCTGAACATTGCTGGGATGCGTATGTGGAAAGTCACTTAAGTGTCTTCATAAACGGAGAGAGGACGGCACCTGGGACCATCATCTGTGAGACGTGATTTATAGAACAAATAAAGCAAAGTGACACGACTGCGCCGAGCTGGAGTTTGATCTAATTTATCTCTGTATAATTCTGCTAGACTGTGTGTGTGTGTGTGTGTGTGTGTCACAGAGACAGATTTATGAGGACAACACAAAAGTCTCCTGTTCAGGCAGCAGACGTCAGTGGATCTGTTTTTCTACTTTGTCGTGAGAATCATTCAACTTCAATTTCGTTGGAGCCAGAACCGACTGGAAAGACAGAGCCTCAGATCAGAGTGTCAAGAGATGGAGAGGTGGAAAGAAGGAGAAGTTTGGAGTATGATAAACACGGTGAAGTATTTCAGAGGGGAAAAAGAAATTTGCAGGACTTTTAAAATATGTTAGGATATTTACTTAATTAATTTATTTCACTTATTTATTAACAGGATAACCTCTTGTTGCGAAGGGGTCCTACAACAAGCATCTTGAAACAAAGAATAGTAACATTCAAACACACATCATGCATACAGGACAGTTGCTTTCAGCAATTGTGCAGCACCTCATACCTACATTGGGATTTGGTACAAAGAAAACTACATTCCTATGTGCTCTTTGTAGCCTAATCGCAGGATGACAGCAAGGAACAATATCAAAGTCAAAAGTTGAATAGCAGTAAGGTTGCAGAGGCAATGGAAATTGTTTGACCATTATGTTGAAATAAAATCAGCAACAGTAAAAACAACAGAAATAAAATGAGTTTTCCACTCTAATTCTACAATTGCACATAATGTATTGAGAATATATCCGAAGCACAAGTGTAGCAACATATTTTGGCCTCTTTGAAAGCAATAAAGCCAAAAATGTGGTAACATAATACAATAATGTCACATAAAAGAAAATACAACCATAATTGAAAGAGCACTGCATGGTTTTCCTTCCTTAATGAATGAATATCACAATTATACCGTCCACTATGCTTATCTTTTTTTTTGCACAAACTAACTTAACTGCAGTAAAACCCTTTTTCTTCTAAAAACTGGAGTCCTATTTATGTATTGTTTTTAATAATTGAATATTTATGCATTACATATATCATTATTAAATACAGAGCCCCAGACATGAGGTCTGAAATAAAACTTTAAATTGAGGCCACAAATTAGGATTTTTAGCCACATAGTCATTTGTGGACATGCGATGATGATTAGAGGCCAGAAAATAGTCATTTGAGATCACAATACTCTATAATGTGGCCACGAAATAATGATTTGAGGCCACAAAATAGTAAATTCTGGCCACAAATCAATGATTTCAGGCCAAAAAATAATTATTTGAGGCAACAAAATATTGATCTGAGGCAAAATAGTACTTTGTGGCCATGAAATACAATTTGTTTGGCCACAAAATAATCTCAGGTCATCAAATAATAATCTCAC
>OMNM01049402.1:0-11790 GCA_900302745.1 Parablennius parvicornis
TTAGAGATTTAGTTTTTTTCAAAGGCCACTCGAATATCAGTCAGCTTTTTTTTAAAGTGTGTCAGAGTAGTTTTCAGTTCGGGTGTGGTGCGGGGTCAGGATGGTGTAAAGAGTCTCGGCCAGAGAGCGTTTGGCAAAGTGTGAGCATGCTGCAGCTGTTGTTTGCGCCAAGTGTGTTGAAGAGCAGGGACTACAGAGAAGACGGACTCCTCCAGCCGCGATGTCACATGACCATTCCTGACATAGTTATGATTTTTCACAAGTAGCAACTATGAACGCGAGGCCTTTTCCAAAGTGGCGAGATGGAAGATGTGTCGTGTGATATCGCCTCCCCTGTTTTGAGCGTGTCACCGCCGGGAGAAGATGTATGTAGAGCAGCAGAGAAATACCGAACACTTGTTTGTATTGAACATGACTGGGAGACTCAAACTTTATTTTCCAAACGACCCCTGAGTTTGCGACAGGCAGTTGTTTTAATTGCAGGATCTGGTTTATTTATTAGCTGTTTGTGTAAATGTCCTCTTTTACAAGCACTCGCACTCACATGTAATGCCACAGTGAACACTACTGGCAACATTTTCTGGCAAACATTTCTTGGTTGTTCTTTTTGAAATAAGCCATCTGTTGTGCTCGTCTAGTCTCCCATTCTAATGATGGTAAAAACCAATAACACACCTTCAAAAAAAACAAAACATATTATCTTAAAGTCAGACTTATGAATCTCGTGTACAGTATATAGTGTAATTGTACAATACATCCTTTCTCCTAACAGTACATACAATTACATGTAATTACAAGCTCTGGTCCCTTACTGGTGAGAAACTTGTGGTGAAAAGGGGGGGATTTAAGAGAGTGCTTTTGGTTATGCAATATGTCTGCAAGCTGCACACATCACGCCATTAATATTGGAGAGCTACAAGCTTTTGAAGCAAGTTTACAAAACATGTTTGTATCGTCAGCGGGTCACATCAGGTTACAGGCTGCAGAACAAATGCAATTATGTTGCTTCTTTTTTGTGGTTGTTAATAAATTGTTGTCCTATAGTTGTGAATTTCCATGTTGTTTAATTTGTAGGTTTTTGTAAAAAAGGTGGATGTAAGAACAATAATTTACCTAGATGCCATGTGTCTTTACTTTTGACAAATCACCCTTGGGACATCCTGTCTGGAATTAGTTTCCTAAGACGCAACAATAGGAGTGTGCATGGCATTTATTATTGGAGGGCGACTTTTTCCAAACCCGTGGTTCACATTTATTATTTCGTCTCATTCATCAAGACATTTTCTCTCCTGCTTGAGCCGCGTGGGATGCTGGCCACAATAAGTCGCTGTGTTGTCTCTCCCTGAACTTAAAATGAAAAGTGAATGTTTCAGTTGTAAACACAAAGCCTTATGTAATGCCCCTTCCCATGCCGTGTTAATAATTCAGGACAATGAACAGAAACCAAACAGCTTTCAACGTGCACCGGTCTCAGTCAGAGAGGATTTACTGGCACAACCAATCTGCTGGAGAAGCCTGAATATAGAATGAGAGAAGACATCTGAAAAAGAAGAAAAAAAAAAAAGCCCAGCGAAATGTCCCTGCTGAAGGCTGGGTCTTAACTTGTGGCTGCTATCTTGGCACTGAATTAACTTTGCGGTCGAAGTATTTGCTCAGACATGTGTTCCCGTCTTGGCATTTATTTGAGGGAAACGTTTGATTCTCACAGACGTCTGAAGTCTTAATCAGAGCGAAATTCCTCAGATAAAACAGTTTGGTGGGTTGATCCAAGCCTAAATGAGCCAGCGAACACACCACTGAGTCTATCTGTCTTTGCCCTCTGGTGAAATGGCAGATGACAGTGCGACACACTGTCTTTAGACCAGCTTGTTGGTGGAGGTTTCAGTCTAACATACATGGAGCAGACAAAGAAAATCACTGAGGTGATAAATGTGGCGTTTCAGTCACACTATTTCTTTTAAGTTCACCTATGAAGAATAACAACTAATGGATGTTTAATATTTGGTTTTCATTAAAGGTAAGCTCAACTGATTATAGGTTATTAGATTATTCACTCAAAATGATCATCAATGTATTTTTTTTTTTTTAACTCAAAATCCATTTTGCTCTGAATCTGATATTTTGGCCGTTTGAACCCTCCATTCTCAGTGACCCAAACCGTATGAGTGGTATGCTAAAATACAGAGTAATAGGCTTGTGTATTCAAAAAGATTTTTCCTCACTTTCAAAACTTAATTCACTATTTATACAGATATTATTATGAATGATTGTTTATTAATAATATATCATCTCATCATCATCATCATCGTCATCATCATTTTATATTCACAAAATCTAAACAGAAAATGTTGCTCTAAATGAGGACAGTGAAATAATTGAGTAGGGAAAATAGGTAAATAGCACTTACCAGATTTGTAAGATCGATTCTTATCGTTACCAGTAAATTTAGGGCAACCATTAGACTGGTCACATGTGCTTTTAAACTATGGTTAAAGCACTTATTTTGTGTTTTTCTTTTAGCTGTGTATATATTCTCTATGTTGTCACTAAACTAATAGCTAACTTAATTTTTTTGACAAACCAAATATAGAATATTTGATAGTTAAAAATAACATTGTCTCGTGAGTTACCGAAGTTAAAAAAAAAAAAAGTAAGTGACACAGGTTGTTTTTAAATGGTTGTGAAACAACATGATCTATAATTTATATGACCTGAAGTGCCCATCATCATCGAGAGCTGGCCTTGGGAAAAAAATATAATTTCGTTAAAAGAGCCATTAGTTTTAGTGTGTGTGGCTAAAATAAACTTGCTTCCATTATTTTCCATTATTGTACAGGATTGCTCGTTATTCTAGTTTCTTTTTGAATACTTTTTTTTTTTTTTGGGTGGGGGGGCGTTATTTGTAAATGTGAACAACTGAATTGACATGTCAGTGTAGAAAAAGATTGTCTGTTAATAATAATAGCTCAGGATGCACTGCAGGTCATCTCCAACGTGACAGGGCTTATGGTGCCCTCATATATGTCAAAATGTGTGTTGCGACTTTCCACCTCCATTGTCCTGTTTTTTTAAATCTCTCAGCAGCAGGTTTCTGCTTCGAGAGAGACGTTTCTCCTTATTATATCCTGGCGTGTTCCAAGAAGATCTGTTGAAGACAAAATGCCACATTGCACTTGGTTCTCCTGTTTGTATTAAATTCTTGTTCCCGCTGAATGACATCTTCAGTGTTTTTAATCAGAGCCGCTATTTTTACTTTCCTTGGACATTCACTGTGCTAATTCTGTAAACATTGCTTTTCTTCTTGTAGCAGTCAGGCCTTGTGTGATCAAAGCCAGAGCTTGATGGCGATAGCTGCTTGTATATACTGTTGATTCAGCTGTGAGATACTATTGTGGACTCCATAACTGTTTATTTGACCATGAATTGTTGCGCTCCTTATCTGTAGTCAGAGGGCCTATTGTTCCATTATGTTTCTGCACAAGAGGCTTCTCGTTGTGCGCACACTTTGTGTTTCACTGGGGTACGCTGAACACAATGGAGAAGTCAGCAACTTGTTGAAGTGTTACTGATCCGTTGATACAGCTCTCGTTGCCATTTATCCTTCCTGTTTTTCAGGATTTTTGTGTTGTTTTTGTTTCAAAGTATCGATTCTTACTTGCATATGGTGAATAAGGGGACTGGAAATATTCAGTTTGTTTAGTTGTTGTCTTCATAGCAATTCATTGCTTCATTTTCAATTAAATACATTTGTGTGGAATCTGCAGATTGCCACTGCAGACCTTGTGCTGATGAGTCATACCATGCCTTTCTGTTGAAAAGACACAGCAGGTTGACAAAAAACAGGAAGAAAAAAAAAATCTTACACATTTTTTGAAATAACATATAAAATAAAAATGTTTCAAGCACCAACAAAAAAGCAAAAACCATCTGATCGTATGCAACGTTCTCTCATTTTGAGAGTGACTAGTTTTATGAATCATTAAAGATTTTTATTATTGAAATAAAACAAGAAAAGGTTGAAATAATTATGTTCATTATGTATCATAAATCTTAAATATGTGCATATTTCACGACTTTAATTAGGTTTTAGTAAAAACTATTATATTACATTCAGATTTTTCATGGTGTACGTCACAACACCGTGGAAATCCTCGAAATTCATTTCACTTCATGCAAAGGCAGCAAAGACACAATCTAATGTCTAATCATTATGCATAGAAGACTTAATGATGGAAGGTTTGTTTGTTACAAGAAACTGGAGATTCTCTTTACATAATCCCACAGTGACTCAATGTTTTATGTTTGAAAAATGTTTTCAGAAGCTCTTTTCTTTGTACTTTCCTTCTTTGATTTTAATTTTTGTGATATTAGTTGATTAGTTCCCTGTACATTATACAAATCATCCTGAACTATTCAGAACAGAATTTCTTTCTGAAAGTCAGTATTGTGTCAAAACCCAGAGGTATTATTCATTCGTTGTACAAGATGTTTGTCCAGTGATAAGGGAAGGGAGTGAGAGCTCCTAAAAAAAAAGTTGTGGGGACTCATACTCACTTTTTGAGAAAAGGAAATGACTAATGGACATGAACACCAAGGTGTGAATGTTGCAGGCAGTCTCTCACACTCTGCTGCTGTTTGTGTGTGCAGTGTTAATAGCAACACAGAACAACATGTTTTATTGTTTTTGATTCAACTGTAATGGCCTGAGCTACTTCTTTTTAAGCAGTTACGGTACATTTGTCAGTGAACTGCTCCTCATCCCAAGATGCAAAGAATTGAGTTTGATGTAATCATTCACAATAAAAATAAAAGGCTCATCAATTTTGAAATGGACATTTTATTTTTGTAAATGTGGAGGATAATTATCCCAGTCTATTAAAACTTCCCAGAGGGCTGGAAACACTTAGCGCTGCCTGCTGCAGCAAGCTGGAAAACAACACGGTGCGAGAGGTTTGCTTGATGACTGGGAGTGTTGTCAGTCACAGTGCATGGTTTGATGATGTGTTTCTGTTGCTGTGCGCCTCCACAGGGAACGGTTTTGTTAACCCCAGGGGCTCGCCCAGCCTCCTCAGCACAACCAGCGGCAATGGCCTGGGTAAAGTCATGCCCACCAAGTCTCCGCCACCCCCAGGAGGGAACATGGGAATGGGAAGCCGCAAGCCAGACCTGAGGGTTGTTATCCCTCCATCAAGCAAAGGAATGATGCCCCCACTGGTGAGTAGAGAACATACCACTGCACACAAGTATCACGGGGCCTCAAGGGCCTTTAAATAGCTCCGCTTCAGGGCAGAGCAGAGCAGGGCTCTTGTTGGAGACATTCATAGCAGAATTGTTTGGAAGATGGTGTCTGCACATGTTTTTTGTGTGGGTTTTTTATGCTTTCATGTCAGTGTTGCATGGCGTGTTAGTGAGGTTATCACCTCATTGAGGACTTGCTTATCTGCCAAGTGGGACTCATTAAGAGTGTGCAGGAGTCATCCGAGCAAGATTCCTCTTGTGCTGTGTTCATCCTAGATCCCCTCCGTTAAAATATGCACTGAGCCCAGATTTGGGGCCCAGGTGTTATAGCTCTCCCTCAATTATTCACATTTAAATGAGAGGCTTTCTCTAATTATAATAATGAAGCTGAGCAGTGCCTGACCACAGCACAATGGCCGAGGCTGAATTAGACGCTGCAAGTCAGGATTCAGCTTTCAAAAATAAACTCCAGAAAACAAACAGAAAACAAAACAGCAACCTGGTGATTTTCAGACAGCGCACAGCAAATATACTGTTTCCAAATTTGGTGTGTTTCTAGTGGTGCCACCAACTGAAGCCACACCAGAAAAGTGATTGTGTTTTGCAAATAAACCTCTGGTTGCTGCTGGTGTCTCCGCCTTTGTCCTGGCACAGTGTTTAAACAACTGTTTGTTACTGTGTTTGCCCGTGCAATACGTGGAACAAGACAGGCCGTGCTGCGAGAGGCCTGAAACAGGTTATGCGGTTGGTGGGAGGTCGGTTCGGGCTCTGTCTGAGCCAAACAAGCTTTCCAGACTTGGTAGAGGCTGTGGAGGGTGCTGGCTGTGGCAGGTCTGCAGACAGCCTGTCATTAGGCCATAATGGTATTAAATTAATCACATCTCAGTGTGACAGAGTGTAGATGAAGACTTAATCAGGGGCCTAGGGTGTGAGCCAGATAATATCTTGTCGCCCTTGTCGTGTCTTCCTCCCGCTATTGATTGAGTGTGGGTATTAAGAGCCCTGGCCTGGTCACAGTATGTCCCACAGCACCGAAAAGATTGAAGATGGGCTTCTCGCGCCTCCTTTCAGCACAGGGAGGATTTAAGGTGGACGGTAGCGTGCGGTCAACATTTGCATCTATGAAAAAAACAGATGTCGTGTGATAATTGTAACCTGGTCTGAGATTATATTTAAAATACAATCACTGTCAATAGATTATCTCAAGCAGGTGTTGATGAGCTTGTAAGTTAACTCGCTCTTTACTTATATGATGCCTTTTTCTTAAGCAACCTTAAACCCACGATCTATCATTTTCACCTTTGCATTTATGCAAGACGTGCGCGAATGGTGCTCGTGCACAACTCGGAAAAAAGCTTGTGGGTCTACGTCGTGCCCTTCCAGAGCGAGACAGGGGATCAACCGTGGAATGGAAAGACAACCTGCTCTACTATGAGCTACAGCTGTCTGTCCAGACTTTTTAATTATTCAAAGGACAATAACTTTATAGCCCAACCAACAACAGCCTCAGAACTTCAAATCTAAACGTTATGGAAAATTTGAGCCTGACACAAATCGGTGTTAGAGAGAGGCGCTCTGATTGGGTGCCTGCATTTTATATGAGGTGAAGGGGATTTTACAACAACTGCAGAAGTCATCTGCACTTTTTTTTTTCACCATTGTCCCTTTCACTGTAAAAAAAAAAAAAAAAATCTCCTTAGCTGTTACTATTTTCCAGAGAGTAATCCACAGCCACACGGCTTCTTCTCTGTAACTCTCTTTTTTTCTTCTGTTGAGGGCAGTCGGAGGAGGAGGAAATGGATTTGGTGAGTTTTGACAAATGCCTGGGCAAATGGCTGAAATGTGAACATGCTTCCGGTTTTTCACAGATGCTAGACTGAAGGCAGTGCTCAAACTTGAGGGGAGATAGGCTCTTAGAACAGCCAGCAATAAGATATTACGACAAAAGACTGAGAAAAAAAAGGAAAGGAAAGAAAGAAAAAAAGTGTTTTGTCACTGCATGCTTTGGGTTTGGCTTGTGAAAATTGCCTCAGCCTGTTAAATTGGCTCCTCTATTCCCAACACGTCAATGTTAGTCATATACCACCAGGAGTGTTAAGTAAGTGTGCGTGTGTGTGTGTGCGCGTGTGTGTATGTGTGTGTGTTTGTGTGTGTGTATGCGTGCGTGCGCGCACACGCAACAGAGCAGGAATCATTGCTGAAGGTTTTACCCCATGATACTTTGTTCACAGTTGAAGTTCTCCCTCTTAAGGGGTGACGAATACAATATAAATCATTCAAATAATTTTTGAGGCAAAGACGATTACATCACTTTTAATGATATCATTCTGTGAGATACTTCAGCTTGGTGAAGTCATCTGGCTCAAGAGTGTTGGAACAATACAAGGAAGCCATCAAATAGATCCTCATGCAACGCTGCTCCAAGCGTAACTGCTGGCAGCTGCACATATGTTTGTTTCATTACGCGCTGAGGATTTGTTATAGTTTTGTTCTAAACTACGTCTGCACTTGATTAGTGCAGTTGGAAGTGTGTGCATTTCGTGGCTCACGGCAAAGTTTGCTGCATGACTACACAAAGCTGTGTAGGTGTGTTTGTTGGGGCTGCATGCCAGTCACTGCACTAAAAACAACCGGAGCTCACCTGGGAATTGAAGTGTGTCATTTATATCATCCCTTCCGCACCCTCTCGGTTAGGAGTTGACTGAGTGTAAAACTGATCTCCTGACTCACTTTGATTTTTCGCACTCTGAATGTTGATGTGATGGATCTTGTTGAAGGGCGCTTGCCATTTTCTAGGTGCCCTTACCTGTCCTGAAGTTTTCAAGTAACAGGATTCCTCTTTATGTTCAGTCCAAACTCATTAAGAACACTGTAATGAAAGAGACTAATGGTTTGTTGTGTTGATTGTTGCATGTTATTTCTTGCGAGTACCACACTGGCTGCATTAGTAAATAACCCACTGGTTACAATTAATCGATTCATTTAAACCACTGTGATCTATGTCCTGATTTTAGGCAAAGGTAAGCAATTACATCTGAGCTGAAGCCACAACTTTGTTTTCCTTTTATAGACCCATATGTTCTCCTAGGTACTGTGTACAAACATGTCAGGGGGGAAAGAAAATCACGTATGCAAATTTTTCATCACCTATTTAATATTTTCTTCTTTTTTTTTTGGTTTCCTGTTTTCACATTAACAATTTAAAACATAAACTCAACCTATCTGAACGATCAGGGTGTTTTGGTATGAAACTATATCACCACCTTGTGGCTGCATTTAGAATTAAACTCATACAGTATATCCAAAACCTTCAACAGGCTCCAGCCTCTCTGTCGTGGCTCCCCGTAGCACTCACTAGATTTAGTTTTGTTACACACCAGACCTCTTTGTTTGAAGCAACCATTGTGACAATTAAAGGAATAAAGGAAACATTTGTTTAAATTATTTCCTAATTATGGTTAATTTATCAATATGGTACTGATCAATAACCATCTGCAAATAATAAGAAAGCTATATCAGAGCAAAAATAAAGTCATCAGAAATACTGTATATACCATAAATACAAACCTTATTTACATGTTTTGTAGATGTATTAAATGCTACAAATATTGGAACTAAAAACAAAACATTCAGTGTTCGGGGACTGTTTTTATTTTATTTTTTTTAATTTTAGTATTTCTGATTTCTGATTTTTTTTTTTTTTTTTTGCTGTTTTTTTTATGTGTGTTTTGCAGAACACTCAGAGGATAAGCAGCTCTCAGTCCGCCCAGCCACTGGCCACTCCAGTAGTGTCTGTAACCACCCCCAGCTTACCCCCACAGGGTCTGGTCTACTCAGGCATGCCCACGTCCTACAACCCTGCTGGTGAGTGGACTCACTCCTCTCCCTGTGTCTGATCTCCTGTGTACACTGCATGCTGTTGGTTCCTGCTCCTTTTGTCAGTAGCACAGAGTGTTGTTACAGAGATGTGCAGGAGTTCTCAGTCTGTGTGTGTGTGTGTGTGTGTGTGTGTGTGTGTGTGTGTGTGCTTGCTTCTGTTTTTACAGAGTACTCCCTGAGCAGTGCAGAGATCTCGTCCCTACAGGGCTTCAGCTCTCCTGGGCTCTCGCTGGGCTCCATGTCGGCATGGCAACAGCATCAACTGGGCCAGGCAGCTCTTAATTCTTTGGTGTGAGTAACACACTTCCAAACAAAGGCACACTCTCCAGACGCCCTCACATGAAAGCAACACCCACTGTACACTGTGATATCATGCTGAATCACACATCTACATATTCCTGGCTTTTTCACATCGCCGCTCTTCACATTTCTTGTCTTGCATTTTTTTGAGCGGAGCGCCAATTGTCCTGTTTATCTCTGTTGCAGTGGTGGAGGTCACCTACCTCAGGGTTCCAACCTGTCCATCAGCACCAGCCAGAGCGTGAACATCAAGTCCGAGCCCATTTCGCCGCCGCGGGACCGCGTCACCCCATCTGGTTTCCCTCAGCAACAGCCGCAGCAAGGGTCCAGCCGACAGGAAGTTCTGGGACGTTCACCCGCCGACAGCCTCAGCTCGTCTTGTAGCTCGTATGACGGCAGCGATCGCGAGGACCACCGGCCAGATTTCCACTCCCCGCTGGGGCTCGGTAGACCCCCCGCTGGCTCCGAGGAGAGGGAGAGCCCGTCAGTCAAGCGCTTGCGCATGGACACATGGGTGACATAAAGAGCCCAGATCAAGCCTCCAGTCACCAGCCGGTCAGAAAGGGAGGGAGGGGTTAGACATGGAGATAATAGTAAGAGCAAGGGTCCTTAGAGCTATCATTATGATACTATTATTCAACTCCACTTCAATTTGTAAGACTGAAATGTAATGTAATAAGACGTGTCAGGACATATCTAACATAAAATTTCAAACTGATATAATCAGATGAAAAAGAAAAATGAAATCTGTTAGCTGGACTGAATTATATGCACAAGCAGGAGGTATCAGGTACTTGGTGCAATTCAGATGAGGTCTGCAAAAGAAAGATGTTCAAAGACAATTGTTTGGCGGTAGATTATTGTAGTCACTGGTCTAGTCAGACACATGTAGTTGCTGTTTTTGCTGTTGTGCTCGCAAGTCGCAAACAATCAGAGAAAGTTGTGTTGCTTTCAGCCTGAGGACCCTTACATATGATGTTCACTGCAAGAACTATCTTTAAAATTATGCTGTAACCATACAAGACCTTTTACTGAAGTGGCCTCATTTAAGTTGTCGATTCAGTGGGTCGGAAGATACAGAGCACAGCACATGGAGTTAAATCTTATACAGGAATTGTGGTCAATAATTGCAGAAGTCGAGACTACTTAATTGAATAAAAACAAGAAAAAAAAATGTTGGAGATGAAAAACAAAATAGCCACAGAATTTATTGCAATAATGACAAACTATCTTTTTTTTTTTAATTTAAAAAGTAGGATATTTAAATGTGCAATTAAGGTAATGCGATCTGTCCAGTTGAACTGGTGAGAAAGTCAGTGTGTTCACATTTGTGTAACAGTTCATCAGTAATATAAGCCAAAGCTGTTCTTTTGTGTTGTTTTGTACAGTTGCTATGATTTCCTAACAAGTCACTCAAATGCACCATGTCTCTCAACATTGGTTTCTTTGTGCTTTTCTTACAGTGTGAAGTCATGTAAACCAGATCTTGAATCGATATCTAAAGCCATGAACATTTACTGTTCTGTTTCTATAATTGAGAATTTGAGCCAAACATTGTCTTTTGTTGTGTAAATAGCAACTTTAATATATATTAACAGGGGTGTGAGTACATACTGAATGTACTGTATGAGCACCATTTTCAAGAAATGTATATTTTTGTGGTTTACAGCCAAGTTTACAAGAGTAGACCCTCAAAGAAGTACATAATTCACTGGTCCGCATTCACAATTTTATTTAGTCTTATTCCAAATTGAAGTGTGGACATAAATTCCCAAGAATTTCAGTTGCAGTTGCTTGATTTGTTTTGTTTCTTTTGAATTAGTGGTGATTGTTTGTCCCAGAGGCATTGTACCAACAATGCTGTTAGGTTAAAGTTCCATCATTTTCTTATTTCTGGAGAATGACCACAAAGCTCGGGGAAATGGGGTTTCTTCCCGCCTATTGTGTTAGCTTGTGTTAGTTGTATACCAGCAGCTGCTGAATACACTGCCACCATTCAAACCCAAGGTCCCACTGAGAAAAAAAAAATTGAATTGTATTGCATGTAGCTTAACTAAAAGAAAAGCCATCCCTTAAAGCCATTTCCACTATCCTCTTATAGGTAGAATTTAAGATAAAGACTTTAACTTGGTGGAATTGGCTGCTGACCTTCAAACAAAACTCCCCCTCCCCGTGCGCAAATGTATTTGTAAATTTACAGTGTAATTGAAGTGTCAGTCAAAATTATGTAAAAACAAACTCATGTGTTTGTTTGTTATTTTAACTGGCTCCAGAAGATGTATCATATATTCATGCCCCCATTGGCAATAGTAACCACAGGAGCTTCAGCAGCCAGACAAGTGAAAATGTAAAGGAATATGCTCATGCAGGGTG
>OMNM01049403.1:0-12779 GCA_900302745.1 Parablennius parvicornis
AGCTGTACATCCAGAACATGTTTCCCTGCACAATAAAATTCTTTCTCTGCTGCCCAACAGTACAAGACAAATAGCATATAAAAAGGGCATGTGAAATTCGATTTGAGAGCAGAATTCCTTTATCAACAAGACATCATCAGTAGGGTAAAAAATAACCAGTCTCACAATGGTCTGCAACCTTGATGACTTATAGAGACATTTTTGTGACTTTCCACCAAATCAAATTGAACTGGAGCAACAAAGCATGTTAAACCTTTACAATAAGGCCAACGGCTTCTGGAGTTTCACATTTTTGATCCATGTACAAAAACTGTGTCTATTTTGCAAGTTTCAGTCATGATTCACATCACATTTCATTACATTTGAACTGTTCAAGTACCCGACTTTAGCAGTTTCACTCTTATTTTTAGCATTTGTTTGTTGATGATTTTGACATTTTAGCTGTTTTAGCTATTTTAGCTGTTTTTAAGCAGTTTTGCTCGATTTTCACCCCTTTTCCATTTTTGTTTTCCCTTTGAGAGATTTGAGAGATTCTGATTGACTCTTCTCCCCACTGTCACCAAGCTCATTTCAGAAGAGGGTAGTATGCACTGTTGGTAATGTAATTACACAAATTCTATTCCATAAAAGAGAAATTCCCATTTAAATACGGTGTACTACTTCGTAAAGCTGTCTTGAATTTTGTTGAATCTGTTCTTTTCTACACAATTTATCAAAAGATCCATAGTGGGTATTTAATTAGGTGGCACTTTGTTCTTCTTTATATTGGTAGCCTGATGAAGAGTGTGCCTAACATTTTGTGTTTTTTTTTAAAATGTAGTTATAGGACAGCTAATCATGAAACGTTGTCCTCTTTGTATGTAACGACTACCTAAAAAAAAAAACAAAGTACTTTACTTCACACACACTGAACATCACTGGTTATGTCACTCACTCACAGCCTCTTCATCCTGTCAAGAACAAAAGGCTGCAATAATACTTGGCCACCAAAACCTGTCCTAATCTTTGGCTTGCACTTTGTCACATTATAAAACCATCTCCTCCTGCTCTTTCATCAGTCTTTCACCAGGTGATTTTGCCTCTTTTTCCTTCTTACAGTCGGAGTCAATTCTGCGTCACTAGTTTTTGCAGAAGTCACGGAGGCAGCTGTCATGAAAAGACACCAGCTTTTCTTGTATCTCGTTTCCTTACACTTCAGCACTCAGACCTTTACAAAAGCAGAGCCCTAACATCTTTGTTCTGAATCCTGAGTTTCACTTTCGAGGCTGGTTACAGAGACATGCACCGTCTTGCTCAAGGAGGGATCATCGTCCTCACTCCATAATCTATCCTGCCATTTCAGATGACTCTGAAAATGTCAAGATACTAAACGGTGTGAGAAAACTGACAACGATGCAGGATAAACATGATGTCAATTACAGCAACTGATCGAATGAACAGCAGCACTTACTCCTACAATTAAAAATATAACATGTGAGAATATCCATTTTGTCCAGGATATTTAATGTCAATGCTCATGAATAATTGTGTGTTCTTTATTCACTTAAGAGATAACTTTTCTCAGGAATCCATGTGGGGCATACATGTTTTAATTAAAAGAAAAAAAAAAATTGGTGGTTTTAATAATTCAGACTCGGCTACATGGTGGAAAATCAGCAATGCTTGATCATAGACATAACCACAACTCCTAATACACTATGTAAACTCTGTCTTTTTAAGTTGTTCTCCACATACTGTATACAAACATAATTATCTAAAGAAACAATGCGGGATATGTTTCTCAGGCGACTGAAAAATGTAAATGCATTACTAAAATTTTAAGAATAATCATTAATAAAAATGCCCTTTAAGTACAACAAAAATTTTTTTTAAAATTTGCCCATTAGAATGGTGAAGAAAGTAACTAATCTTGTGTTTTGCAGGAACTTTGTATGCTGATAAGAGTGACTGTGCTCCCAGGGTTTGTCTCTGTGCTAGTGTTTTGGGAAAAACAGCACTGCAGAAGGTTTTAGAGGTAAAAAAAATGGGGTTGCTCCAGGGTTACAAGGTTAGAAAGCACCAGTATTTCTCTGAGCAATCTCCTGGTTGATTTTTGGAACTGAATCTCTATAACCCAGCCCGCAGAGTCACACAAGTACCGGGGAAGCATTTCAGCTCTGCCCTAGACATTGAAGAGTTTTTTTTTCTAATGCCCGTTCCCTTCTGCTCTGAGCAGAGAGAACGAAGAGGGAGTCTGCAGTGCTCTACCTGACTCTGTCCCTCTCTCCCTGATTTCCCTACATCTCTCATGATGGATGAGGGGATCCGCTGTAAATCTGGGATGGTTGGACACACACACACACACGCACACGCACACGCACACACACACACACACACACACACACACACACACAGCAGGTCTGCAGGTTTCACATAAAAAGCTTTTAGCTGCGCAGAAGCAGCTGAAGACGCGTCTATTGTTAAGCTCCATGATGGATGAAGGAGAGGCATGTTAGTGTTAGCTGACTAAAACACAGCTGAATTTATTAGGTTGTGGATAAGCAGGGTCACCACCTCCAAATGGAATGGCAATGAGCCAAATACGATTTCAAGGTAAATAAGAAGCAGTTGTGTGAGAAGGTAATCCGAGTAGAAATCTACGTATTTAGATGTGACAGGCCAGAAGCTGAAATGGTTTAAAAGATTAAAAAAAACAAAAAAACAAAAAACCAAAAACAATTTGCTTCCATACAATGTCTCATTTCACCTTTTGTCTTGCATCATATCATATCATATCATATCATATCATATCATATCATATCATATCATATCATATCATATCATATCATATCATATCATATCATATCATATCATATCATATTGCCCATTGCCTGATATTATATCACTCTTGGTGTTATACTCAATAATAAAGAGTGGTTTTGTGTCAATATACGAGAAAGCAAGTTGTCTTCCAATCCTGAAATGATGGTTCCACTTTCCAAATCTTTGTGTCAAAGTGTCCGTACCACAAGCTGCTTCTACTGGTGTCCAAGCACCTGGCATGGCGGCCATCACCACTGATGTGTGAGTAAGTGAATGAATGTGTGTTGGAGATAGTTTTCTGGCATCATTGTGGAAGTGTAAGTGACTGCGTGTACCATATCACCTACCTACATACCACCAGAGGCTCAGATTCTTTCAAAACCACAAACAAGAGCATCACATCTTTGATACAAGCCACTCTATTTTATAATTATTGTTTCCCAAAGATAAACATTTGATTTAGTAACAGCCTCATGTAAACACATCAAAATATATTCTGGCTACTTACACAGTGTGTTCAGTATAACTGGAAAGTTGACTTGGAATTAGATGATGTTTGCTTTCATTTCAATTCCTACCCAAGCAATTAGTTTTTGAAATTTGCAGAAAAACAAAACGATACTTTGGACAAGTGTGCGGAACCAACATGCCTTTTTGTAAAACCTTTTTCAATCTTTCAAATTAAAGTGAATATAAAATCACAGGACCACAACAGCCACATCAGTGTGAGTTGTGGCCCTTTAAGAAAAAAAATCAGGATGTGAAATTTTGGAAACATTTGACGTAAGCTGATCGACTCAGATACTTTATACAGACAGTACACAAGTAATTAATGTTATTAATATTGTCTATGTAAATTGTCTATATGTATGCAAACATAAGTATATCATTAGCGGTCAATAACGTGAGAGGCATCAATACCCATCTATCTCTTCTCTTTGACAAATCCACCCTCCATCATGCTTCAAAAATGGAGGTGTCTATTGTCCTCTCATCCTTTTACATCTTTCCTTCTCTTGTTTTCTTTCCTCTGCGACCCTGACTGTGCGGAGCAGCGGCCGACCTTGGTTTTTCTCAGTTATGGCATAGGGCCCGTTAACAGCGGCCGTGAGTTGTGGCCTGGCGTTAAGCTGTGCTCCAGCCACAGTCAATGTTTATGTCTACCAATCAAACGCAATGTGTTTATGTTATATGGCATTATGGACAAGGAGGCTCTCTAAAACACAGCGGCAGGAAGGAGAGAAGCCCAAGACAAGGGGATTTACTGTCTGCCGAGGATCAGTGAAAAAATGAAGCTTCTGTCAGAAGCAGAAGAGTTTATCAGAAAAAGATCTTTTGATTTTGTGCTAAGGTTTGGACACGACACAAAGGTCGGAGATAAGAACGGATGAAGGGGGAAAGAAATTACAGGGTTTGTGAGTCATCTGCAAATCAGTCCTAAAAGTTTTGATCCAGAAATAATATGAACTGTATACCAGGAAGAAATACTCATGTAGAAGTGGTTTTGGAACATCAGCTTTGCTTTCAGATTACCAGATGTTGACCAATTTCCTTGTTTGAAACAGTTTATATTGATCATCTTATTTGGCAGTTCCATCCCCTCATGTCAGCCGCTAGATTTTCATCGGACTCCTCAGTCTTGATTGGAGTCTCCCTATTAAAAGACCACACAACCATTTCAGTCATTGTCTGTTAATTTCTCTTGAACGACTGAAATGTAGCCTAATCTGGCCAACGACATGCTCCAGTATGTCTAGAGCGTCAACAACCGTTCCTCTATTGTGCATGTCCAGCAACAATTGAATGCATCTGTGTATGTTGCTGCCAAACCAAGATTGTACCGGTCGACAGGAAACTGGTGTATGGAGGAGACCCAGCAGCGGTGCTCTGTGCAACACGAGGAGAGGAACGGGAAGCCTTCGTCTTCGTTATACTCACCGCTGACTCAGCTGCGAAGTCTGGTTTTCACTATTCATTTACTTTATTTGTATTTTGAAGACTGGCTATGTGCTCCAAAATATCTGTATAAGCAAAACAGGTACATTTTTCATTTCCGTGAGTATATACTTTCAAAGATTTTCCCACACTTCCTCTTTGGTCGTGAACACACCGCAACAGTAACAAGACTTCGGCAATTCTTCAGTTGATGATTCAAAACTGGCATACAGTGTGTATATTCACCTGCAGTTGATGTGCAAGAACAAGAACGACATATGCACGCAGATTAGGTGAGATGATTAGCCGTCTCCTCCTGAGCATATCCTCAAGCTCCTTTGTCCTCGACGCCACATGTTGATGCAGAGCAAAGACACGCTTAATCCTCACGGAACCAGAGGCTTGACATCAATTTGTCCCTGTAGGGGAGGAACCCCGGGCCACGTTCCCAAACCCCTACGCCTCTCTGTTTGCCGGCCAAAAAAACTTTCTTCTTCGTCTGTCATTTTCCCCTCTCTGAAAAACATCTGGATGAAAGACATGAAGAGACACGCTGGCCTCATCCTTCACAGCTACCTATGAGGCGAGCGTCAACAAGGCCTTGTTAGATTGACCTCACTGTCAGACCGTTGCTCTGATTGAGGATCTGTTTGGGCTTCGATTGCATCGTGATCATCTCACCGGTTGTTGTCGTTGTATTTTGTCCAGTTCCATGGTGACAAGGGGTCATCGACAGTTTTTCACACTCCGCCCAGTTATACCCAAGTTTATTAATGACAACACATTTGGGTGAGTATGAAACAAAGTCAAGCCGTTAGAAATCTGGACGTCACATGTGAGATCTTTTTTTTTTGTGCCAAATCTGCCCTCATTTCCTCCAGCTGTCTTGTCAGATTCTCACCACTTGAGACAATTAGAGGGCATTTAGCAATAAGTATTGGAAAACATCTGGCCGGTAGGTTCTGATGAAGGATGGATGACAGGGAGGAAAACATCCGATCTTTTGCTTTGTCGAGTGGAATTTAGTCTGTTTTTTAAAAGTTGGGATGCAAATGGAGAACAAGTTGGAAAAAAGGAGTGATGAAAATCATTATAGTATAAAGTTACTGGTACTGTTGCAACGGGTCCAATTCAGGGAGAAAGTCCAAGAAATAAGGTGCCTCAGGATCAAAACTCAAACAGTCAGGAGTCAACAGAGGAACCTTTCAGTCCAAACTGGTGAGCAGCACAAGGCTTTGCTAGAGAGCGAAAACGAAAAGCAGTGGCTCTATAAATGCTTTGTTTTTCTTCCCCCATTTCCAAATAAAACATGTTGACTCAAGTAATTTATTTTTATGTGGATGTTATCTCGGACGTGAAGTGGAAAGAGAGACATAATCCTTGAAAAGTGATACAGATTTTTTGGATACTGTAAATGTTTTCCTCTTCTTGTATTCAACCATGCATATTTGACTTCACTTTCTGTCACATTTGTTTTCATTCCAAGCTTTTTTTTCTTTCTTTCTTTTTCTAGTAGCTGTTAAATACTGCTGATAGTGCTGCCAAAAGGTGTTTGCTCTAAAGTGAGAATGCATGGTCATAAATGTGGGAAATAAACAAATAAAGTCCTTTGAATTGTGTAATGTGTGACCACAAAAGAATTACAGTCTTAGTAAAAAAAAATTACACCCTGGATGTAAATCCAAGAGATATAATGTCTGGATGTGGTTAAGGATGCATAAAAACGTAAGTAGCAGAGAGGCTTATAGCCTTGTTTTGGTCTTTCATCGATCTTCTGTACTAATTTTATTCAAGTTAGGATCCCAAGGTCAGGAGCACGAGCCGGCTGATACATTGGCTGAAGAGCACTGCGGTAAATACTTTGGCTGAAATCTTCCAGCCAGTCTGCGGAGATCCCAAAGGACTTTAAAAACACTCAAAAAAAGACACTGGCAATCATCAGCAAACACACTCTGAGGAAATTCATGCAGGCACGGAGAACATCCAAGGCCTTGAGCTAAAATCAAACCCAGGCCGTCCTGCTGTGAGACAAACTCCTAGACCACCGAGTCACCTTTATTAGAACCTGTCCGGATGACTTCTATAGGGCTGCTTTTTCTTTTTTTTCTGTATTATTTATTCTCAAATAATAATTCAGTCTGTCAACACTCTCACTAAAGCTCCTGTTGTTTGTTAAACTTTTTTTTTAAACTATTATAAAATAGAATATGTAACTCATCCTGATGATCTGGTGGTTGGAGGAGTAGATGGAAAATACTCTCAGGGACCATTTGGCTGAAACACTGTTGTTTTGTATCAGCTGGTTGCAGCAAATACCAAAGGAGGGACAGATCATACGAAAGGAAAATGCAACTTTTTCTTAGTATCTGACGCTCATTTTTCTCATCACTCTCCATCTTTACCATCTGCAAAATGGAAACAATAAAACAAAAGCAATGACTTTTCCACTGCTCCATCCTAAACTGCTTCCATTCATCAAAAGTATTTAACAACATCTGTTTAAAGAAAAAAAAATCCTTGAAGTTCATCCATCAATAAATTTTAAAGATAGTGGAATGATGCTGTATCGTTTTGTCAATAACAGATAGGTAGTTCCTTTTCATCCTTTGAAAATATATCATTACTCCGTTGTCCTTTTTATATCAATCATTTGGTGATATGTGTCCACTTTATCCAGTGGTGAATATCTTATTTTCTTTCCCACAATCCTGTCTGTGTCCTTCATCAATATGCCTTAACCCAGAGCAAAATGGAGCAATTTCCTTGCTTTCCCCCTCCTTTTTTTCCTCCTCCTCAGTTTTCTCCCTCTATCCAAATATTCCTCCATTCAGACTTGTATGCCACAGTAATAAATTCTCACAAGGTGGTTTCAGACAGAGTGCCGTAACTCACGTCACCACTGGAGCTAAATCTGAGTGCGGAGGACAGCGTGATGCAGGCATGCTGGAGATCTACCCGGAGGGATTTATTGTGGCTTATTTCATCTGAGGCGATCCAAAGCCTGCTCAGATGTCTGTGTTGCACTCGTGAACTGGGATGTTTGTCGCAGGGGCATTTGGACAATACCGATTAATATCAGGGAAAAAACAGCATGAGCGAGGCGTCGAGCAATACCACAACGATAGTGAAAGAGTTGACACAATGTTTAAAATGTAAATACAAATTATATATTGAGAGCACTATGTGCTACATGATGTATTAACAGTGCTATACATATATAGTTTAATATACATATTTAGTTTTGCTATATTTTATCTAACATAGAAGAGAATCGGTGAGGAGGAGCTTTGACCATTTCATGAAAAAAAAGCTCATTTAAAAAAAAAAAAAAGAAAAAAAAGAAAAAAGGATTGGATGGAAATGACACATTCCTAAAAAGTCGGGGATCAAGCTATGATTACAGTAGCGTAGGCTACTTTTCTTATAACTCTTTTGTTGAAACATCTGGGAAGAGAAGATACCAGATGATGGAGTTTGTCTCTTTTTCTTTAGCGGTCTTTGGTTTTCTCTGATGGAGGTTTCTATTGGAGGAAGATCATGGCAGCTATCAGGCAGCAGCCTTTGTTAACAGGCAGTCTAATGTTGTCTGGGTGAGACCAGTGTCAATGGAAAACCTCACACAGTAAGCCTTTTGGCACTGATGGTGCCTTTGCCATAGATACTGATGCAACCTCATACCTACAAGAAGCTGGTTTTTGAAATACGCACATATAACATTTCATTTTAAATGAGGAAAACAGCGATTTTTTGAGACTCCGTTGACATTTCTCCATAAATATGGCAGATTAAATAAAAATAAAACAGTGTTCTTGAGGCCATGTGGGTTCCAGTACAGAGTAATGCCTGTTCTTTGTGCTTTGTGAAGATCACCAGTATCCATCTCTGACTCATCTGATCATATTATTTAGTGAAAAAGGCAGCAGCTGATGCTGTTGGTAAGGAAGGGCGTCTTCCAATTGCTCAGCTGGTGATCCGATACCCCATCTCAACACACCCAAACCCAATTGCTCCCAACGGAGGTCCAGCTCTTTGCACGGCAGCAGTGTGTGTTTGTGTGCGGATGAGTGAATGTGAAGGCTACAAGACTGCTGAAGGGAGAAAAAAAAAACATGTTAATTACTTTAAAGTCCACTTCCAAGTCTTTATAACAAGAAAGAACATTTCTCTGAAATTGTTTCACAAATTTTACTGAAGATTAAATCTTTCCCCATCTTTACTAGCCTCTCTAAAAATGCAATTTTTATGTCGGTCGCGTTACGGATTTATCAAAAGTCGCACAAAATGATCGTCTAGCTGTTCTTTTAGTAGCAACACATATTTTTCTGATCATTTCTTGACATTCCAATATTCCAGCAATTGATCACTTCAATTTCAGTTTGTTTATGTCCACAAAGACAAGAATTCACATCACAACCCTAAATGTGACTCTGTTCCAACTTTTTATGAGCCATTACCATCAGAGTCACAACTGGCTGATGATATTTAGGAAATTCAGCCCTTACTGTTAACATTTCATTCAATAACTGTTACACTGTGTTCTTTTCTCAGTACCATATTGATTTCTTGGATTTATACAAAACTAATTACTGCACAACTTTCCAGATTTCACTTCATTCTTTTAGGATTTGGGATTTATTGTAAAACTATTATCTTTTGTGTCTTTGAGACATTTTGTTGTGTTTGTGTACAGAAGACCGAAGATTAAAGCTTTGGGCTTTAAACGTCATAAAAATTGGCAAATTGAAAAGCTTTAAACTCAGTTTTCACATTTTAGTGCAACTCCAGCTTTCTAGTTCATAATTCACGTATGTTTCGAGCACCTTTCGTTGAAAAAAGTATAATTTCTTTTTTTGTATAAACTGTGTTAGAAAATCATCTTTGTTTTGATCACTGTATGTGGAGATTCCAAATATTTTATATGCAGCCAATAAATAAGCTTTTCATTGCGTTTAAAGTGCGTTTTGATCCCGTTATTGTCTCAGATGGTGCTCTTTTCAAGTGAAATGATCTGGAGTTCATGGTCACATTGGTCACATGTGCTGATGAAATTTAGAGGCCTGTTGCATAAAAGATGAATCAAAGCGGGTTTTTTTTTTTATTCTTCTTTTTGCTGTAACTGGTCACTAAAACACATGTGGATGATGTTGAGATGAAGCACGCACTGGGGAGGGCAACAAGAGGCCGATAATGCATAAAAAAATGTAAAGTTAATCATTTCTGTTGGAGCATTTTGGCGGTTGTTGGTTGACCTTACGGACATATTTAGAAAAACTTCTGTTTTTCCGTCGTTGGGAGGCAGGAAAAGACACGTGAGGCAACAATTAACAACAACCTACAAAAAATGCAGGTGGAACATGTGGATGGCTGGCATGATATGCAGGAAAATCCTTCTCTGGCTCACCTTTCATCCTTTTTACCATTCCTTTTTGCTTTTCTTCCCATCTTGCCTCAGAAGAGTAAAAAAGAAAAGTTCCAACAGAGAACCGGAGGGGTGAGGGAGAGGACACCGTGTCTTGTAAAACATATGCACTTAATATTAGGGCCATAAAACTTGTAAAATTAAAAGCTATTTTGGAAAATAGAAAGAGAAATATTTATGCGTCTGGCTCTGGATAGAGGTGGTTTTATCGCAGGGCAGCGAGGGCCCGCTGGGGCACAGGTAACGACTGTCAACAGGCAAATGGAGGAGGGGGTGAAATGCAGTAGGGGGTTCATGTCCAACCAGATGTCTGCATGCGTGACTGGGTTTCCCCCTTTTTCAGTCGTCCGCAGTGGCCAACGTCGGGGTTTCGAGAGTTACGGAAACGGCGAAAGAGAGAGAAGCGAAGCCTGCTCTTAATTACAAAAGACGACGTGGAGGAAAAAAAAGGAAAAGAGAATCGTGAAGCTTTTTTTTTTTTTTTTGCTAAGATTTAAACTGGTGTCGTAGCTGTGCAGGTTGAAGCTACTGACACACAGAGCAGGCTCCCTGACGACAGAGAGGGAAAAATGAGAGGTGAAAAAAAACACAAAAAAAAATACAAAAACAATGTCCACAGAGTCAGGTTGATTGAAAAGCTGCAAAAAGCAATTATGATTGTGAGAATGTGCAGACCCCTCATCTTAGCAGCCAGCAAACATCGTAAATCGTGTGGCGCTCTCTGTTTACATTGCGCTGACCTCCCGATGCCCCCTGGTCCTGGCTGGGCTCGCCGTGTCCTCAGCACTGTTGACATACATGCACATGGCGGCTAGTTCATATATACATGAAGTGTATAAATGAGTTTTTGAAATTTCCATGACTGCTGTAATGTCTGCCTGCGGCTAACTTTGAGCCATTTGAGAGTTCGGGTTTCTTCCCATCGGGTTCGCTCCTTTTTAAACGTCTTTGCAATGTTGAACTGATTGCATTCTTTAGTTTTTTTTTTTTTTAGGTTTAGCGAATATCAACATCTGTAAAGTGACAACATGAGTGATGAGTGTGACAGATGCAGGGAGGGACGAGAGGGATTTATACCCCTCTGGTCTCAACGTTCTCTTTTCTTATTTTTTATCACTAAAGGGGGAGAAAATTGATCTTCTCTGCATTGTGAATAAAGCTGCATACGTCAGATAAATGTCTGTAAAAGATTAGTAAGTTCAGATCAATTCTAAAGATGCACTCCACACTGTTGCTCCACACCAGTGAATTTGGGCTGAATGTCAAATATATCAAAAAAAAGATATGATTTTCAACAGCTGACCCAAAAGCAATAAATGATATGGAAATGACATGTGCTGACAGGTCACTGCCAGAGATCTTTACATTACAGCTAGAAACTGCAGTAAAGCTCTGTATTAACTGAGCTCTTACATTTTGTTTGTTTGTTTTATTTATATATTTAGAAACACTGTTTTTGCACTGATGCTAGTGTGTATGAAATAACACTTGAAGGACAAAGTGTTCATGATCCATAGAACATGTGATTGTGGTTAAATTACTAAAAACCTTGTAATTCTTGTACCTTACTTCAACCATAGTGTGACAAAAACGTGTCAGTATTACACAGCAATCGGCCAGATTGTGCAGATGTGGGGAAGTATGCAGAGTTTGAACTATTCCGTCAGGCTTTATTCAGTTTTTCATCCTTTCTGTCACTTTACACGTCAAAAGAATACGTCACTGTGAACGCCTTCAGATGTGCCACAATACTCCTTTTTTTTCAAGCTGGAAGTGTGTTCGCTTTCTGAATAGAAATGAATCGGTGATGCGTTTTAGTACAGTCAACACTGTGAGCCACACTCATGAGGCACTTCATTTTTGTAATAACAGGAACACTTCTCAAAAATGATGCCGGACACCAGCACAAGCTACACGCTCAATGAGCACAAAGGTAAATTAAAACCTTCCTAACAACCTCAAGAGAAACTGAACATTATTACCTTTGCAAAGGGCGGATTTATGGCGGAGCTGCTGTACTGGAACACATTAAATTATACACGTGTACCTAATGAAGTGACTGGTGAGTGTAGTTCAACCTATTCACCTGGAAATCATATTTGGGTACCGTGCGACAGCGACCAAATCGCACACCCTCTGAAAGTAATGAAAAACTTTATTGCATTTGGCAACTTGTGAAAAAAAACTGAATGCAATACACAACTTGTGTTTTTCTGCCAAAACACCCAAGCTTGCAGTAGTCTAGAACGTCCAGTTGCTGACAACAGCAATATTAAACTCTTTTCTTGTGCTTGAACAGTCACTGCACTTATTGGTGAGGTAGAGATAAAGATCTGGTAAAATATAAAGAGAAACTTCAGCGTAACTGCAGCTTCAACAGGTAATAAAATTAAATACTTTTTGGGAATTCAGTGGGAAATGAAGTCTTGACTTCTGTTCGTCGACCTTTACACTTGCATTTAGGCTTTTAATTGCTTCTGCTGGTTAATAAATCACACAATAGGGCGGCTGTGGCTCAGCTGGCTGAGTGGTGGTTTAACTTTCAGTCCCAAGGCTGAGGGGTATGATCCATATGTCCAAGTATCCTCAGGCAAGGCACTGAACACCACGTTTCTCCCAGTGG
>OMNM01049405.1:0-12026 GCA_900302745.1 Parablennius parvicornis
CGTGCCCCCCCAAGATAGACACCAGCACACCCCCAGACCAGAGGGCCACCAACCACCCAAACCACGACACCCCAGCCAACTACAGCCCCCAGGGTCCAAGGGCAGAGCTACAGACCCCCACATGGCTGCATGGTATATCTAATTAATGGGGACCATGTTCACTCAAGTTGAGCCAAGTGATTTTTCCTACGAGGAGACATTCTCTCCAATGTGATGTGGAAGAATCACCGGCACAGATACAGAATCTGAAGACGAGACTGTCAATGATCCTCACGCGAAGTCACTATGAATGTGTCCTCACCAATTGAACAGAATGGTAGACAAATGATGCATCTCCCACTCACCCATGTCCTAAATCAATATCACATTAACAATGGTCATATATTCTGTACAATAAATTAATTAGTAGTAGTCTATGAGCTAGGCTGATCTTGAAATCAAAGAGGATTTCATCATACCTTACTTCATTGTAATAAAACAACCAAATAATACTGATAATGATAATAATTTATTAAAGAAAAACAAAAAAACTATACCTTTATGGTCAGATGTCACTGACTGCAGAAATTGCAGAAACACCACAATGTAAAATAACATGGATAACATAAATAAAATGAATAACCTTTTATATTATTCATTTCAGGCATGTGACATTAAATACATTTTGTGCAATCACATACATATTTCTATATATATTTCTAAGAATTGTGTAAACACCAAAATGTAAAATAACATGGAGAACATAACTAATATAAATAAATATAATATAAACACATAAATAAATAGCATATATATAATACATAAATAATGTATTTTATTATTATTCACTTCAGGCAAATACATTTTGTGCAATCACATAATTATACAGTATTTCTATTTCTATATAAACATACGTCGAAAAATATATACACCATTTGATGTTAATAGATAAATTATATATTATAAAAATATAGTTATACAAAAAATATATAATCTCTTTTTAATTAGACCCACACATACATGCATATTTCATATATCTGATTAGATTTTATTATTTTATTGTGAAGTACTATTTAAGATGCCAAATATTAATAATCACAAAAAACACACATAAGCATACACGATTATTAAATTTTAGTATAAATCATTTTATTACTCATACTGCAACCTCGGCATGTTTTTCTACAGCCAAACATCACTTTGTGGATTTTATTTGTGTGTTACCGTCTGCTCCGGTGCTGGATGGTCTGATGCACTTTAAACCTTCACAACTTCTTAATTCCAGGTGCACAGATTTGTGCACCTGTTTTACAAATCACAGATTAAAAACTGACACGCTCACATTTTTCCTCCAATCATTGTAGCAAATCTGATGAAAAATCACCTGTATCATTGTGAAGTTCTTCCACACAAGTCACAGATTTTTATTTTCTCTCAACTACAAAACACAAATTGTGGCTCCACTGAGATATCTGGTGAAAAAGACCTGTGTGTTCACTCCATGTAAAATAAGGCGGTGCTTATTTAAGACTGTCAGATTTCACAGCCAATCAGAAGAGATGGTCTTCTGTCCCACAGCCAGTCAGGAGAGGGATTTTGTCCCACTGCATGTATCAAGAAGAAAAGTTTACGCTGCTTGGAAGACTTCCTGAAATCATAATTCCCCCCTCCTCCCTCGGCCGCCGCTGTAATATTATGAAGTAAGAGGGAGTTTGGGGTTTTTTGAACCATGATGTGAGTGTTGTGGCTTCAATGTCTTTAAGTTGTTGTGTACATCCTGCTGATTTAACGTTAGGTGATCTCTGGCACAGTGAGCATGAAGCCATTGGAGGAAAAATGTGAGCATGTGGGACACAACTGCAAATTCCACTTTTACAAGTGCTCAAATCTGTTTCACCAATAATACCTCCATACTGTCTGCTTGTCGCGCCCAACACACACGGCTCTGTGTATACCTCTCACTCTCTGTATGTCCTCCAGTACACACACACACACACACACGTGAGAAATCTCACACAACCTCTAAGCATTGCGTGGGGTAGTATGACGCACATTCACATATACATGTGGTTGTTTCTCCTCCACTGTCCGTGCTGGTCTCTGCGGTGTATTTGAATCGGTGACACTTGACTGCAGAGCGCCGCCTCCCTGTACAACAGCTTTGCAAACATTGCACGTTGCTGTGTTGCTTGGCGGTGTGTTGAGAGTAAAATACGTCCAAACAGCGAAATGTCATGAAAAGTTGGATAGCTACATGCTACTATGTTAGCCACGGGTGCGATGGGCGGACAGACAGAGAAAGATACACACAGAGCAGGTGCGGCTGCCGGTGGACGTGCACCTTGGCTCGCCTCAGGTTGCCGGTAACGGGCTCCATCGGGCGTTCCCCGCAAAACACTCTTGAGTGTAACGTTGCATGCCTGTGTTACATGGTGTTCACAACCCCGCCTACATTTTACATTTTGAAGAGGTATTTAAATGATAGCTCACCTTAATTAGCTAGGAAATAGCTGAACGCGGACAACAGACTGATTTTCCTGGCTGCGCGGACTTTAAGCTGAGCAGACCTTTACTTTTGATCTTGACTGCGAGGCGCCACCTGGTGGTACATGATGGATCGGCTCCTGTCCACTTTGAATGAGAAAATATGCACAGTTTTTCTGTAATTTTTTCGGAAACAGTTCCTCAAGACGCTTATCTTTATTGACCCTCACTGGTCCAGAATTTTCCGCATATGTTGATGTGCTTTGTGTGTCAGTGCTCCAATCGGCGCGGGACTACTGGCGCATGGAAAAGTCGACGGAAGAGGAATTCCAATAATAATAACAGTAAAAAATAAAAATACACACTTTTCCTAGGAATAGTAAGCTTTGCGCCTTGCCATGGGCAGGCAGACGAACTTAGGAGGAAAAACCTTACAATTACAATTTGTACAGAAGGGTCTCTGTGATTTCATTGTTTTTTGAAGCCATTAATATATTCATCCTCAGAGGAGATAGTATTTGCGTGAGTGCCTTTTTTGACACCAGAAATTATTCTGCAAAATAGGGTCCTGGGCCTCCTGTGGAGGCCTGACCTCACAGTCGAGGTCCCTAATAAAAGCGAAACTGTATTTCTTTAAATTGAAACATTCACCTCTAATTCATTTTCACTTCTGTTTCACTTTTGTGTGTGCGTGCATACGTACGTGTGTGACTTCCTGACATGACAGTGGTTCCTGTGTTCAGATGTCGGTGTTGAGCAGCGTGGCCAACATGGTGACTCTGAACCTGAAGCCCTGGACCTGGTACTGTGTGAGCGTTCAGTCACGCTGTGACTTCTACCAGAAGAGCAGCAACTTCACCGCACCACACTGCATGCAGACCGAAGGTACTCAACTACACCTTGTCATTGATCATAAAGGAAGGACTCTTCAAAAGTAGACTTTTTGCTTTTGGAAAATATGAAATGGCTAAGAGGTTGGGATGCACTGATACCAATATCAGTATAAGTGTATCCCGACTAGAAAGTATTGTCACAATGTTTTGATTAATTAACATAGAACTATCAAAAAGTGTGGAAAACAACAGGAAGTCACCATTTGTTTTCTTGGATCCTTTTTGGCCTCAGAACATGACCTCCATTGAATTAATGTTTGCTGCAACATTGAAATATAGACTTTATGAAGATAGAACTGCAGCTCTTGAAGCAGAGTCCAGATCCCTGCTCCTCATCAGGAGCTTCACACAGTTAGCACGTGGAAGAGGCCCCGACATGATCAAGGTTCACCAAAGTTGCTGAGATGAGGGTGGAGGTTGTTTGCTAGTCAGGATGTAGCGTGAGCAGTTATGTGGCTCATGTCCTGATATGATCTGAATGGGACAGAGCGGTTGGTGCTCCAGCTTCAGCTACTAGTAAGATTCTTCTATACAGAACATCAAACTGCCTAAATGGCGTTCAGAGGGTCCAGCAGGGTGGAGTAACAGTCTGAACCAACAGGGTGGAGTAACAGGATAAACCAACAGGGTGGAGTAACAGGATAAACCAACCAGAGCAGTCACAGCCATGAGGTGACGGAGCTCTGATGAGTCTGTCTCTCTCTCTCTCACCTGGACAGGTGCAGTTCCTTGGTGGCAGATCGTCATGTTCTTCCTGGGCTCTCTGACCATGTGCTTTCTGTTGTTCATGTCTTTACTCTACGGATCTTTTTTCATTTATAAAACCTTCAGAGCCACCTTGTACCCCAACAACAGGCTGCCCGCACACTTCCAGCAGGTATGTGAGCTGAGATAAGCCTCCACCACACAGATCCAATCCTGTCTTGATATGTTGGTTGAGTGTAGTTGAGGCTGTTGTTTGGTCTCTGGACAACTGAATTAAATCTGTGCAATGCAGGGATGGAGAAACTAATAAAATAATCTACTAAAGTAGAAGTACAATTACTATGATAGAATTTTACTTGAGTCCAAGTAAAAAACGTAGCTCATATAAATAGTACTCGTTGTAAAAGTTACTCAATTACTTTTTGACAGCAGGAGAATGGTCACCTGGAAGTAGTTGTTCTTGATGAAAAGGAATTAAAGTGCATCAACAATGATACTGTAAATGTAGAACTCGGCACAAGCTGTGAGTTTCCCTGAAAGACCAAAGAGGAACCTGTAGTGTCAGGAACCATCACCATGTTTTAAGACTATACATAAAGAAACTGTAGTGTCAGGAACCATCACCATGTTTTAAATCTATACATAAAGAACCTGTAGTGTCAGGAACCATCACCATGTTTTAAGACTGTGATATAAACCTGTCCAATGACAGTGGAGCACTCGCTGAGCGACTGCCAAGACTGAACTGTCTGTGCTGCAATGCATCATGGGAGTTGGGGTTGTTGGGATTGAAATGTCTTTATTTTGGGTCAGATTAGTCTTGTTGGTGGTTGTGTTGTTGTGGTTTACTAGGTGTGGTTATTTTTTTTCATTTACTGTAGTTTAGTAATTATAATGTTGCAACCATGAGTGAAAAGTGTTGTGCATTAAATCTTCTACCACTGTGTTTCTGTTTGGATGTGTCAAAATAAAAGCCTGTGCCATTAATTGTTGGCATAATGATAGAGCTTCCTCACAGTGGAAGGTGTATGTTGCTGACCCGTCAGAATATCCAGAATACAATTCTCTTAATCCATTCATATATTAATTCAATGTGCACCATTGTAATTGTAGTACAATACACTACTTTTATGAAAACATACTCAAGTACAAGTACACAAAAACTACTCCATTACAGTAACATGGATACATGTATTCCATTATTTTACACCTCTGATGCAGTGTAACAGTTAATAGAATCCATGTGAAGGATTTACCTTCGTCCCTGTCGTCTTTCTTCCAGTTTCCCCACAACTCTCCTGCTTCGGACATTCCTCCACTGCTCCCCCCGGATTCAGAGTCACTCCTTTATGATAAAGTTCTCCTCTGCCCAGAGCCCACACTCTGGGAACAGGAAGTTCCTCCAGAGGACTGCAGGTCACTGATACTTTACCTTTATATGCTCCATATTGAAATGTATCCATCGCTCCAGGAATGAACATCCTTTTTTTCTGCTTTCAGTTATCAGGTTAGCAGCTGCAGTGGAGACTCAGGAGTGGACTCTACTGGAGTGGACTCTACTGGAGTGGACTCTACTGGAGTGGACTCTACTGGAGTGGACTCTGCAGGAGTGGACTCTGCAGGAGTGGACTCTGCAGGAGTGGACTCTACTGGAGTGGACTCTACTGGATTGGACTCTACTGGAGTGGACTCTACTGGAGTGGACTCTACTGGAGTGGACTCTACTGGAGGCTGTTTGTGTGTACAGCAGCCTGTCCCTGCTGCCTTGGGGGGAGCCTTGGGCTCCAGGGCCCCAGAGCAGGTGAAGATGCAGGAGATAAGGTGTGAAGCTTCAGTTGCAGATGATATTGTTGCCATGTGGATATGAAGACACTTTTCTCCTCCTGTTTTTCTCCACCTGTCACAGTGAAGCCAGACAGAATGTCTGAATCAGATGGATGCCACTGCTACTATGCGCTCAGCACTGCACTGCTGTAGCTGCACTATCTCCAGCTTCTGAAAAGGAACAACTATCTATTGACTTGACTTTCATGAACTCTTTCAAAATGTGATCAAAGTTTGTGTAAACTTGTAAATATCTTGTTGATACTGTTCAAACAGATCATAGATCCTCTAAAAAGTCTACAGTGTCCCATACAAGAATTGTTGGTGTGTTCTCACAGAATTGTTTTGGTATTTTGTCTCTGCCCTCTACTAACTGAAGTTGTGCCAGGCTGGTGATGGCCTTTAGAGGCAAGATACACTAAATCTTGACAAATGGATAACATTTTAACTTTTAAGCCCCTCATGCTATTGTGGATTCCTCTGAAGCACCAATAATCCAAGCTATCAGATTATAGAGTTCAAGTGGCACAACAGATTTCGCGCCAGTCATATTTATTTCATCAGATGTGGGTGGCCATGGGCATGTCATACCAGGAGAGTCACATAGGAGCCTTTTAAAAATCAGTGCTGCACAATAAATAAAAAAAGTGTCCTCCTGTCGTCATTAATTTGCCAAGCAGCTTTTTATACTGTGTCTGGTTTCAGTGTCACTTTGTGCCTGGCTTCCCTCTGTTATTGAATTTGGATTCTCCACCTGATGGCTTAGCTAGCCTGTGTCTGAACTTATCTGCAGCAAGTGTGTCAACAAAAACCAGACCTTGCTCTGGAAGTGAAACACGAGCTGAGAGAAATCAGGGGTCAGCCTCCTCTTCCATCTATCCATCCTGCAACAAATCAATACAATGATATTTGATCAAACTGTAAATACATATACATTCAACAATACAAAGCAATTAACAAATACAGACTTTTTTGGGGAGAAATATTTAACACCTAAAGACCCATATCTAAGCAGTTATTATAGTCATATTAAAGGGTAAAAAACATTACAAGCCTGGACATTGGTTCAAAATGATGAAGAATGATTTATCCATCATTTAGAATTGCTACAATTTTTTCTCTCCAAAGCTGACAAATACTATGTTGGAATTTCAATTACATTACCTGCAGTTTGAAGCTGTGTCAATGTCCTCCTGCTCTTTCACTATAGTAATGAACTTTCTTCTTCGCTGATTCATCCTCAGCACCTCTTGGTTCACAATAATACTCTACCTGAGCTTGTAGCTTAATAGCTTACATCGAAGGCCGGCTCATTTCCCACACACACACAGACTTAAATAATGCAGAAATCAACATATGTGCAGTCTCAGAGAAGCGACACTAGACCTGAGGAGGTGGGGACTCCCGTGGACCTGGACACGACGTTGAAGCGGCTGCAACAGGGGCTGACATGGCAACGTGTTGGAACTCTGTCCAAAGATGCTGCGGTGCCAGACCAAAGAGGAGATAGAGCAGCTCAGTACGCAAGGGAAAAGTTGCAGGAATTTGAAAGGATCCTAGACAATAACTAATCATTTCCAAATTCAGGTATCAACACAGCAGCCTCCAAAGAAATACCTTTATCAGTAGTATATACTGTTGGTATTTTTTCTTTCACTTTTTTAAAAATTTCTTTTTTAATTTGTACTAATCTCATCAACAAAGAGGCTGCACATAATTTAGAGTCCTACATGCTGTTAAAAATACAGAATCATACAATCTGCCTATCGCGATTTTCAAGTTCAAGACATGAAGAGTTGGACGACTAGAAAGTGTGAAGTTTTTTGTTTCACCACTCCTGAGGGGCCCTCACCGTTTTGAGGTTGCCCCCTCCACCCACCAACAGGGATTTGGGTTGGCTCCATAGCCCCCCTCATTGGAAGTCAACAACTTTTGTTTTTTTGTTTTGTGTTGTTAGGTGAAAGTTCTAAAGAAACAAGTGATACAGATAGAAGATATATCCTGGTCAAAGGCAAACTACAAAACGAGATGGTAACACTAGTTAATGTATATGCACCCCCGGAGAGTATGAAATGTTTATTCAAAACTCTATCTGATCTTATTGTACTGGAAAGCAAAGGTATTCTGATATATGGAGGTGATTTTAATGTCATACTACAACACAGTCTGGATACCACACGTAAAACATACTCGTTCACAGGAAACCCAAGAAAAATACAAACATCACACACTGGAAGAATCTACTGGTCGAACACATCTCACTGGAACACTTTTTTATTTTATTTCTTTATTTGACAGGGACATTGCAATTCAACATAGTACAAAAAAGTTTGTTGCTGATGTGATGCAAAGAGAGTTTATAGCTAGTGCTAAATTCCACTCACCCACTACCGCTCAGAGCCTCTCTGTCTAGTCCCCCCTCCTCAGCTTTCTACAAACATGACGTAACTCTGGGAATCTAAGAACTACTTCCCCAATCCATCACCCCTCACTGACTTACATAATACACAATTAACTCAATGTATAATGTTCTGACAAAGAGGAAGAAATGTGGCCATGCCTACGAGACAGAGACCTTTTCTTTTTTGAAACTCAACACCTTCTGGCACTCTAACAAAGATCTCCTCACTCTACATTTCCACATATACAACAATGGGGTGGCTGTTATTGTGCTTCTGGGTGGCGCTAGGGAACACATTTTGGCACTCTGGAGGTACATTTTTACATTTTCTGAAATATTTGACCAGTCCTGATGAGCGCACCAAATGTGGTGAGGTTTTGAGTGTTTTTTAGGGGGTCAAGTTTGGGTCCAATGACGTGGCAGAATTATAAGAAAGAAACATTTCAATTACAATAGGGTCCTGACTCAGGTGGACGTGGAAGGTCCCAAACGCGTTCATGTGTACACATACACATGAACGGACCTTCAGCATTGTGGCGTTTGTGCGTTTAGAAGGAATTCCTGAAAACAGAAGAGAAGGAGAATATGGATGCGATCTTGGCTCAGAGAGAAAAGACAACCTGGAGGGTAATGTTGCTACAGGAGTCTTGTTGGCATCTATTAGCATTTACTAGCATATTATGTCAACTGATCTATCTACTGATGTGGTCTTTCATTTTCCAAACAAAACAACACTCCATGTAAACCAAAACCTAAACCAAAAGGCTGACGTGATAGCAGCTGCCTCCACGATTATCAGACACACTTCGATAGTGGCGGCGGGCTTCAGACCGATACCTTGGATTTCCTACAACCGCACACAAAGCCTGACCAATTTAAGTCGCGACCGCGGATGTTAAAATGACTCTCCAGCGATGTAATTTTTCATATCAGACTGCTGAAAATCACGCCGTTTGTCTGCCTTTACTTGGACAGATTTGCTGATGGAGGTCCAAAAAAGAAGACCAATTTTCCCCACTGAAGGAAAGCTGCCATCTTATTAGCTTAGCTTGGCAGCCTGAAAACGGGCGGTGTCATGTGACAGACGATCACGTGACCAAGCCGAACTTGTATTTAAAACGTTTGAAAAATTGCAGCTGAAGTGAATTTAAGGTTTTTTAAATCTCATCTTGAACTGTAACAGTTATCAATGAAAGAAACTGCTTGGTTAAGTTTTATCCTGCGATTGTGTCCAATCCAGGCTATAACTGTGAAAATAACAAAGAAGAAAACTAATATCTGTGCTTGAGGAATAGTTTGGTGTTACAGCCTGTGTGAGAGAATTAATCTGTGAAATGATGAAATCCTGTCCCAACAACACAAGAAAAGCTACATTTCTCCACTTTTTCCATAGAAATCTCAGATCGTTCATATGAGATCCAGCAAAATGTAGATCCAGTGAAAACCTGTTTATTACTGGTATTTCTTGGACAACAACAGAAGAACTTGAGTGTAGTAAAAGGTAGATGGAGATGCTGCCACGCTGCTGGTGCCAGCTGAAGACTACGGTGCTGGACGCTAGAAGAGGTCAGTTTGTGGGCGTCTCACATAATGAGAGTCCCCGTCTGGCTCTTCCTCGTCAGTGCAGCCTGAGGCTGCTCCTGAAGCTTCTGAGGCTGCTTCCTCACCGAGTGAGAGCAGCACGGAGGAAGCAGGACACTCATCTCCTGCTGAGTGGGGCTTCTCCTCGTTCTCCATGTCTTCAAACCTTCCAAGTCTTAATGAGAGCAGGTTGACATCCTGGATGTCTCCTTCGTCACCCAGGTTTTCCTCATCATCATCCACACTATGATGGCTTCTGGAAGCTGAGATGAAGAGCTCTGATTGCTGCATGCAGAAGTGGGTGTGTGTGGTGGAAGAGGAGGAGGAGCCTGCTCTTTGGTTGTAGGCGCTGCCTGAGGTCTGTGCACTGCTCTCTGCTGCACACTGCTGCACACTGTGACCCGGGGAGGACGGTCTGGACGGTACAGATGCTGTGGAGCTCTCCTCAGTGTCACATGGCTTCACATTCCACAGGGAGGACAAGGACGTTCTGCAGGGGGCCGACATGTCTTCCTCTGTGTGACGGATGGATGTCTGAGTAGATCACACACAACAAGTTCAGTCCAGACAGAATATTACAGGATCTGCAACTGACACAACAAAGACTTAGAAAGAAGTAATTCTTCATTAGTATCGGTAGAGACTCAACAGCCCCCTCAGGTGGACCAATACATATTATGGGGGTGGTGGTCTCCATTTTAAAAAAGGTGGCCGGAGAGTGTGAGCCAACTATCAGGGCTTCACACTGCTCAGCCTCCATGGGAACGTCCATGAGGTAGAACCTCAGATACAGAGGAACAATGTAGTCTCTGTCCTGGAACAACAGACCAGCTCTTCATCCTCTCACAGACTATTGAGGGGCCATGGGAGTTTGCCACTTCAGTCTCCATGTGTTTTGTGGACTTGGCGAATGCCCACCTACACGCTGCATCGGCCGGGCTGCCAACCACAGTGTGTTAGCCTGCCATGCTGAATGAATCCACTCCTCTGGGCTTTGTTTACACCTGTCAACCTTGTGGCTCCTGCCGCCCCCATGAATCTAATAGTAACTTTTTATATGACTTTGCTGGTTTCCTTACCCATCTCTGCTCTGTCACCCAACATAATCCTGCTGGGTGATTTCAATATCCACAGTGGCAACACCAACCTCCCTCTCGGTTGTAGAGAAACACAGGTGTCAGTATTCAAAAAGGAATGCTCATCAAGCACATCACATCTTCTAAGGACTCCATTGCCTCCATGAAAACACAATATTTCTCCAATGTAATCTCAGCGAACAAAGGAAACACAACATCTCTGTTCTCACTCCTCAACAGGATCACTCAACCCCAGGACTCTCCCTCCTCACCTGTACACAACCTCCTTCTGCAATGCCATCATGTCTTTTTTCGCAGTTAAACACCCTGGGGGACTCTGGTCCCGGCTGGTGGTCCCCCGTGAAGCTGCAGGAAGTTGCAGAGGACAGGGATACCCAGATTTCTCTGTACTGCCACAGAGACCCCAAATGGACTGAGAGGGGAAGATTGAAGATGGAAAAATATTCTTCGTGTTTGACTTCTTCAAAACAAAAATGATTGACTTAATTTGCTCAAATCCTAGTTTGCGCGCAAGTAGTAGAAAACGTATCACTCCCTCCTCCTCCTACACTCAACTAAGCCCCCTGATTATGAAGAGGAGGCCTGACCAGAAGGAAGAGAGATCCACACAATAATCATTATAAATCAAACAACCAACAAACCCTTCAAGTAATATTTGTCAAAATTACTTACATTTGTACCAATTTCACAAAGAAAGCATCATCTCAATGGGCTCCAACAATCCCTTTATGCAGAAACATTTTAAATGTAAACGTGAAATTCTCATTTCCCACATACTCATTAGGGAGAGCTGAACATTTAAAAAATAAAAATATATTCTTCTATTTTAATTTCTATTTCATTTTAGTCCCTCTCAGTCTTATGTTTTATCACACACTTAAGTTATTTGATAATTGTGATCGATGAGACATGGTATGAAGTGAAAAACAGGTTTATTTAACTGTTACTGTAACTACAAGTACATACCAAATGTGTTTTATTTCACTATTAAATTGATTTACAGTAGCTTATAGGAACTAACTAGTATAATAGCTAATAAACTGGTTTGCTTCTAACAACTTG
>OMNM01049406.1:0-12870 GCA_900302745.1 Parablennius parvicornis
ACACACGGCTGTGACCCACTTGTCAACTCTGCCGCTGAGTGAAAGTGTGTGAGGCTGCCGGTTCGTGCCAGAGACCTGCGAGCATCAGGGCGCGACACATCGGGATAGATGGAGGCGCTATCAGCGGTCTTACCATCGCTGATATCCCTCTCTTGTTGTTCCCCCGCAAAGCCCCCAGAATCCTTCCAGAGGAGGCCTATCTGTGCTTCCTCTGATCCAGGCTGCGATCGCTATCTGGGCTCATGTGTGTGTGAGATGCCACAGTCCCCAGCGTGCAGACGAGAGGATGAAAAACAACCTCCAGCCTCTGTTATCCTGCAAGCAAGTTCACTGCCCCCGTCCAATCTCCGTTATCCATCTCGCTCTGCAACGACACTGCATGTTTCAGCCTCGCAACTCGTATTATACATCTTCCTTGTCGTGCACACGGCTCTTAAAGACCGCCTCTTAAATCTGCCTTTGCGTGTTTTGAAGTCGCACTATCTGCTCGTCCCCGACCAGCTCTGTTAATCGCCAATCTCTCCACTCCATCGACTCTGTACCGCATGCATATCGTGTTGTCTTTGAATCCCCGCTGCTGGTTCTCATTAGGCGTCGGTGCGTGGCGTGCTCCCCCAGCTGCCAGATAGAGACGTGAACCCCGGGTCGGGAGGGGAGAGAAGGGGAGGTGGGGAAACCCCCCCCCCATGGAGAGAGAAGGCTACATGTTGACTAATGACCAGCAGTCCGATGCTGCTGTTTCTGCTCAGGGAGGCAGAGACAGACACTCGTGGTTGTGGTGGTTCTGAATTCCCTGCTTGTTTCTGTATGTCTGTGACATAGATTTTAATCTTCCCTGTTACTATTATGTCTTTAGTACAGTAAAACCCTTTAGATTTCACTCCCACCCAATGTTCACCTCATCATTTTGAATGGACATATCCCCGGCTGGTGCACAGATCAGCACAGATTTGCAGCTTCCTCTGCTGCCACTCAAAGCACATTCTTCTCAGCGATAACGTCACTGTCTGCATCAGTTTAAAAACACCTTGTGTTGACACCTGCCTGACGAGACGTCTGCTCAGGTTGAAGCTGCTTCCTCTCTGCTGCTGCTCCATCCATTAAGTCTGTTCGCGTTTGCTTTGTAATACACAGCAGAAGAAGTAGTGCACACTATGCCACTGTGTGGTAACCCTGAACTTTTTTTTTCTTGGTTTTAGGAACTGTTTAGGCATAGCAGTACACACACACATTTAGAAATAAAATCAAATAGAAGTGACACAACTATAGCATATTATATGCATTATACACCTGAAATATGCATCATGTCAAACACTAGGTAAATACTTATTTCTCTTTGGCAGAAGTTTTGTTTGTGGTATATTTATCACAAAGAAACTAAAAGGAAAAGGAACAAACAGAATACCTTTACATTTGAAATCATTCCCCACATTTCTACACATTCACACAGGGCTGTATGTTTCCTAAAGTGAGTGATGGAGTTTATCACCAGTAATCATTCTAGACGGCATCATCTACTCGCATGTAGTTGGAGCTGCTGCCGAAATGCTAAAACGCCAGAAATTATTTCCACTTAACTCATCAGTGAAACTTTTCGTTCAGCAGCAGCCGTCTCATGGAGCCTGAGACATTCAGAAGATGGTCATTGCTTGTTTATCATGGATTGTGTCTGTGACTACGAGCACTCGCTCAGTGGACGTGTATGAAATCGATGCGACGTGGGGGTCGATCTGCGAAAACAGAGCCCTGTTTTTGAGGATCGTTTACAAAGTGTAATAAACACAGCACTTTGCTGTGGCCACATGCTGAATATCCCCTCTCTCATCTTGCCTCTCCATTTCCTCTCTTGTGTTTTGTGCAAACAGAAGAAGGAGCGGGAGTGCATGCAGCTGCGTATCTCCGTGCTGCGGAGCGAGCTGCAGCGGCAAAGGAAGGCGCTCGGCAGGGAGATAGACCTGCGACAGAAGGAGAGGGCGCAGCTGCAGAAGAAAGGTAAATGGGCCTGTTAACCGCTTCTTCAGCAAGATAACCTCCATTTGCATTTTGAAAAAGTATCGTAACAACACGTTTTCCCTCTAATAATATTGTTGATTACAGTGTGAAGCATAATGTCATTTCACTTCTTCTCCATCATATAAACACATCAAGTTTGATGACATGAAGGAACAATCAATAATAGCAAGTTCAACTTTGCTTTTAAATGTGTTAGTATTAGATGCCATCTTCTACTTAGTTAGTATTAGATGCCATCTTCTACTTCCTGTCAAAACTCACAGTGTGTTCACACACTGTAGGTCAGGTTGATTTGCCAAGCAGCAGTGAAAGTGACAGCTGGAGCTCAGGACTGATGGTTCAAAAAAGACTCCTACAACTGGTTTGAAGCAAAAGGCTCATTTTAGTTTCATGGCCACCTGCACCTTAATTTGATGATGCGTACAATCATGGTATAATAACGGATAAATCATTGCAAATTCAACCATTTTTTTCTTTGTTGTATTCCAAAGAAGTAAAAGTACATTGTGAAAATAAACACGTATTTTGAACAATCTTTTTGCAAAACACAATATGAACTGTAACATGTATTTTAAGAAAAATATGTGCAATTTCAACAATTGTCTGCATCATTCATCATTTACACGTTTGAATCAAATCTTACACTCACAGTAGATCTATAAAGGCATAAAACATATCCTCAGGATATTATATTTTTCAGTTTCATCTACTTTATGATTAAATCAACTGGCAAAAATCGATCATTTATGTAGAAATGTGTGCAAAGGTAATGTGTTTGGAAAATAAAACCTGAACTGACTCTCCACACCATTCAGACTGAACTGAGAGCTTATTAGGGAACAAGGTTAAGTTATCCCTCTGCCTCGTAAATGTAGAAAACGTATACATAAAAAAATGCATAAAAGTTTTGGCTGTGCTTGAGCAACAGAGTTCCACCAAACCAAAGCCTTTTGTACTGATATTTTATTGCACAACGTTCACTGTCTTAAGCTATTTCCATAGTAAGTATTGATTTTCACAGAAATGTGTTCTTCATGGTTCAAAAGCACTGGAACGTTTCACGTGAAGTGGGCTTACGTGCAATTTAATTTGCTCCCGAAACTTGGAAATGACCTGCAGGTCGGATTGGACCCCCTGGGTTCTGGTTCATTGTGAATTTTACAGTTCACCCTCAAAAACAGTAATATAAGTGCCTTTAGTTTTTTTTTTAAGCTTCTTAAAGAATATAATAATGATTAAAGGGGAGGAGATCAGAAAAAACCTGAAAAACATAATTTTATTTATTCCTGGTATTTAAAACAACTGTTGTGCATTACATATTTGATTATTCAATCCGTTGTTCAATCATGAACTTTTAAACTTTTGTTTATAAGTCTAATCACTGGATAAACTGTTTCTCCATGAATGTTCTCGATTATTCATAGAAACTTTTTGCAGTAAAGAGGCTATATACTGTGAACTTGTGCAGTACATGAAGATTACGCAACAATCAGTGGTTCAGGTAGGCTGGACACATCTGAGTTCCTGTAGTCATACTTGTGTTGTCACTATTTGCTCGACAGCTCAACGTTTCATATCTTCTTTTGTGGTCTGATCCTATTTAATGGCCTGAAATAAGAAGAACAAATCAGTGATGAGAGGAATGAAAATCCCACGGCTGACAGTGTTACGTAACTATCACGTGAAACGATCAGACTGTCCTGCAATTTGTGCTGCTCGTGTCAAAAGACTTAATACAGTGTAATTCTGCGTGTGTCTCTTCGTTGTTTGCATCAGAACTAAAAGAGAATTATTATAATCTGCGGTTCAGGCTTAGTTTTTATTGAGTCTGCAACGCCACACAATTCCCACAAAATCAAAATTCCTTGTCTTGATATTCCACAATAAGACTGTATTGTGGATTATCCGCGTGTCTCAGAGAATAGAGTAGAGTTATGGTTATGAGGCAGTTTGAGAGAAAGCAGCATGTTTTCCATTGGTCTTTGTAATAGCTTTCATACTGCAGCTCATTTGTGTCTTTCTCCAGCTCAGTCAGGTATCCCGCCCCGCCCCAAAATGAATGCCTTCTCTGATATCACGTAGTTTTTCTTCCTACCGTGTCGCTTTTTCTAGAAAAGCTCATTACACAGCTAATGGATTTCACACATATCGCACCGTGAATTTAGTTATTGGGGTGTGTGTTGATAATTTGTCTTCCTCCTGTGACACGTATCATTTGTCACATCTACATGTGTTTTTAATGCCGGAAAAGTCCACTTTTAAAGTTTTAATCTTAGGCTGACTGCAGCAGGTAGACCGGAGATTGTTACATTCACACACTGTGATGTGTAGCGTATCAAGCCAGTCCTGTAATTTTAACTGCCTGTGCAGATCAGTAAACCCGGAGTGTGTGTGTGCCAGAAAACCTTGTGAAACCTGCCGGTGAGGGTTTGGTTGCTTCATCTTTTCTTCTGCAAAAGGAACTAAAATGCCTATGAAATGCAGAATGATCAAATATTAACTTGCTCTAAGCCATAGGTTTACTTCATTGTTTAAAATTTAAGCTTCCATGTGTCTAAACTCAAGGTGATGTTGCTTTAATGGATATATAACTTCTTTTTCTCTTTTTTTATTCTGTGATTGGATGATTCCATGTTCAAATATAATTTTCTCGCCGAATAACTGCGTGTTCTCGTAATAAGACAAATTCAATAAAATGTCCAAAGTTGCAGAACAGCAAACCTTCAAAAAAACTTTCTTTCTATCCAATAGGCACTGACATTATAAATGTAATTATACTCTCAAATTTATTGAAAACCAACAAAGACTCACTTGTGTTCAACTTGTGACTGATATTTATTTGTGGATTCCAGGAATTCACAGTGGTGGAGTTTATTGGAGAATAAATGTGAAGAGGAAAACAGGATACGTAAAAAGAGAGCAATGTAGTGTGCCGTTTTCACCCCCTAACATCCACAAAACACTGAACCTAGCAGGACAGGGAGAAACTGAATCTGGAATTCTCTTCTGTGGACTCATTAAAAACCAAACTGCAGCTTTGCATCGATTCTTTTATAGGCCACCAAACAAAGCCCAGACAGAAAAGAACAGTTTACTTAATATGAAGCACAGTGGAGGTATCATCATGCTGTGGTGCTGCTTTGTTGCCTGTTAAGAAGAAAATTAAAGTGAAATGAAACAACGAAAAAGTCAAAATAATGGTTTGAAATTGACATAGAGTCCAGTGCAAATAAGGACCAGCATTTACTCAACAATGTTTCAAGTGAAAATGTGTCATTTTTGCATTTTTGTTTCAAAAGATGTTCTTATTTAGACAGCAAACTTTTGAAAACAATGTCTGCTTACATGGCAATAGCAGAAATGCTTAAGATGATGTAGTTGGCGTACCAGGCCATGATTTGTTTTTGTTGTTTGTTTTTGGAATGAAACCACACACACACACACACGCTCAGAGACACTCTTGTCTTTAAAAGTACCAAGTACCAGGAGAATATGGAGTGGAAGTTCGAAACATCGTCGTCGTTTAAACGTAGCCCCGATACACAACGAAAGCTAAAATGTAACTGTGACGATCTGGAAAAAGCTGAAATCTCTTGTAAACTTAGAAGAACTTGAACGCATCACAATGGAAGAGTTGCAGAAACCAGTAACAGACAGGTGTGAGAGGAATAGACAAATAGTTTTGATGCTTTTGTTTCGTTCTTGCTGTCAATTTGTTTTCTTGCAGATTGGATGTTTTGATCTTGCTCACGCAGAACTGGTTCAGATGGAATTAACCCAACATGTTATAGATTCTGTACAGGTCAGGACTCCTTGGAGATCACACACTGATCTGCTTAAACCTTTTACTTTGAGAGTCTTTTGTAGAACAAAAATGAAATAGCGAGTGAGTTTAAGAAGAAAAAGAAAAGAAGAACTTTCCGACAGTGTTGACTGGATACAGGACATCGTCTCGCTGTTTGACAACAAGTCGAGACACATCAGTGAGCCACCAACCTGAGATCGGGACAATTATTTCACATACATGCAGACATAATAAGAGAGCACTAAGAGGGCTTCGGCAAGACGCTTCCTTTGTGCTGCGATTCTAGAAAGAAATGTCTGGTTAATCCAGCACCTCTTTACCTGTCACCACCTCGCCGCTCCGCCACTCTGCTGCTCCTTCATGGCCTCTTTCCAGACTGGACAGGTGCTTATTAGGAAACAGAAGAACAAAATTCCTGCACCGCGGTATGAAAGGGAAAAGGTATTTTCGGATAAATTGCAATGCTGTCGGTGAAATCTTTGTTTTGTTTTCGCCGGTCTCATAATTCAAAAGCCCAAAGCCATATGTCGCTGAGCCCAGCTTCTTTAACGCTTCTAATCAGCCGGCATGTGTTCGTTCCTTCATTCATTTGTTCTATGATCAGGCAAAACGGGATACTCTGGACGGCAGCAAATTTAGTGTCTGATTATATTTAACGTGTTTGTTCAATCTGATCTCATCTTTCTCCTTGAAAACACGTGTGATTTTTATAAGTTGCAGATTAAATCTACTTTGGCCAGCGTGTCCAAGAAAACATAAACAACGAAGTGAGAAAATAAACGCATAGCAAGAAAATTGTATCACGGTATGCAAAGCATAATGTCTTCACTCAAATAGCACCTAAAGATGAAGGTGATACTGTTAAACAAATAACACACGAGACGAACATCCATCACAGTTTAAAATTCATAAAGTTTGGTCGAGGGTCTGAGATTAGGTGCCAGTGGTTAGAACCTCCTCAGGGAGTGTTGGGTAACTCAAACCTTAATAAACGTGTGTTCTGTTCTCTCCTGTGGAAGTTATTGGTGTGAAGTCAAAGAAGAAAGTTTGACAATATTTAAAGTCTTCTTCAAGTGATAAACTCCGTCAAACAATGGAAACTGAAACAATTTGTGCAACTGAACCAGCAGAAACCAGCTGGAGTCATCGAACCTAAACCCAAAAAGCTTTTATCTATAGCTGCTGGGCTTCAGTGTGATAATCTGTCCTCATCCAGTTATTTCAGAGAAGAAGTCAGTGAAGAAGATAACTTTGGTCAGTCTGTACTTCCAGAGTTGGCACCTCCGGTAATATGCAAATGAGGGCTAAATTGAAGAACATTTTGCTAAATAAGCAGATTCACCGATCCACACGGTAGTTTGGAGTCGGTTCAGAAGTTATGAGGCTTTTTGATGAGATGATGTTCGGCCTGGTTTACACAGTTAACACTTCAAGTGAAAACATTATTTTTGAATGGTTTCACATTTTCACAGCAGCATTTTGAAAATGATATCCACTTCCATGTTGTTATTGTATTCAGACATCATTTCTCTTCATAGCCATTTTTTTTTAATAAAGATCTTCCGTTTGCTGCTCAACATACACTGATATAATAAGAATACATTATATTTTGACCAATTAGACAAAGTAAATTTGAATATCTAATTATCATGGCATCAGTTAGTGGGCAGGGTATTCCAAGCAGAAAGTCAACATTCTCCCCTTAATTAAAAAAAAAAAATAAAAGCTGGACTCTAATAATATTACCAGACGACTACGTCAGTTGTTCTGTTTTCTCGGTTTGATTCGACCACTGGGTAAATGGACTTCACTTATATGGTGCTTTTCGACTGCGTGAGCAATTCCAAAGTGCTTTACATAGTCGTTAATCACATTCACGCACGAATGGAGGCTGCAGCCATACAAGGTGCTATTAATCCATTGGGAGCAGTTTGGGGTTCAGCGTCTTGCTTGAGGACACTTTGGCATGTGGACAGGTGGAGATGGGAGTCAAATCTGCAACCTTCCAATTGGGAGCCATGCCATCAAGACTGAATGGCGACGGCTGGGTCACGAGTTCTGATCCAACTACTGTAGCTCATGCTGGTTCTTTGGTCATGCGAGCACGTTGTGTGGCGTCCATCATCGTTATGCATGAATGCCAGTTAGCATTAGGCTAGATTAGACACATGGTCCTAATGTTAGAGCTGATCGCTGTATATCAAAAACAGAATGTTGACTGTTGGGATTTATAGTCTTTTCCCCAAATTCCAGAACATTCTGATCTTTTATCAGTTAGCGTTCGTTCTATTTCAAGGGTTTAATTTGTTGAATTTTCACACATTCCCTGGCTTATTAGACACAGCTTTCCTTTTAAGTTTTATTGACAGTTTAACAGTGTGTGTAAGTGCATTGCTATGCAGCAAACCCCCCGAGGGCATCCCGTATGGACTGTTAATCTCCATTCTTCGTCACGCTCTTTAGGATCTCATCTGTACCTGGCCGTGTGGTCTTCCTGTCTCTCGCAGGTTTTTCGGAGGGCCCATTAGCAATTAACTCTTATCAAGCCGTTGTTTCCCGGCAAGTTATGCCTCCTTCAAAACAAGTGTCTGAGAAACCCAAACATGAGGTCTGTGCAGGTGTGTGCGTGTGTCTTTGTGCGCTGGGCTCGTGAGCCAGCAGATGAAGACGAGTTGGGCGTCAGCGTCTTTCTTCTGAAGTAACCATTAGCAGGCTTGCTGATGCCTGTTGTGTGTGTGTGTATGTATATGTAGATCTCTGTTTGGGTGTGTGTGTGTGTGTGTGCCGCCGCTTTGCCATTCCAGGACAGCGGTGGGATAATAGGCAGTAAAAACCATCAGCAGTCGATATCGTCCTGATGACAGTTTAACAACCGGCGCTTCAATGCCTGTTGATTTACAGTAACGGCAACGAAATGACGACGGGAGACACGAGAGCGGAGCCGTTGTCTTTCATGTTAGCAAACAGACGCACACTCCAGCTACGGCCACTGTTTGTGTTTCCAATAGTCGTCTTTGCTCAGTTTCATTGGGGGGGTCGGGTCACACTCTCGTCACAATTTCTTAATTTCTCCTCCCACCTGGACCAGACGACATAAATCAGTCGTTTATTATTTTGACTTTGTGTCGGTAGTCGTTCTCACGCTCCACGACGCAGCAAGAGGCTCCCGACCAATAAATGTCAGCGGTTGGGTTTCCCAAAGTGTGAGGAAGCGATTTCTTTTAGTGGAGGAGGCGTTTGTCACCTCGGAGAAAAGGTCTCATGTTGAAGCGATCATCATCAGAGCTCGTCGAGCGGCTTCCTTCAGCTGGCTGCCGTCTCCACTCAAGATCAGGGTTGACAGGCGCAGGATTAATGGCTCAATACTCCACCTTTCAAACCACTTCCTGTCTTATTTGTTCATCTCTCACATGGTCACACTTCACCTCGTATTCCATAAATGCTTCTTTGTGAGATGTGGGTTTTTTTCCCTCCATTATTCATCTTTACCAGATCCCTTTCCCCCTATTGTCAGACTAATCATTTTGATTTTTAAGTTCATTCATAGTTCTCTCTCTTTTTTTTCTTCTTAGAATTGGAGCCATTTGTATTGGCATTACTCTCACAGCTGTAATGAAAGCTGTAATATTCCTTGATGAGAAGTCTATTACATTTTAAATTCTTTGTATGAAATGCATTTCACAGTTTTGAATGTGAAAGGTGAATTATTAGTGAAAATCATTTGATTCAATCTTATTTCAGGCCGCACCAAATTTTAACACAGTTTCACATAGATGACTCTCAACAATTTCACCTGAGCAAGCAGAGGACACAGCAGAAAGGAAAAATTTACTTTTAACTGGAAGAAACCTGCAGATCCAGAGTCCAGGGTGGAGACAATCGGACATAAATCCACTGGTTGCAGACGATATTTCTATGTTATCTATATATTCCGAGCTTTACAGAAGAAAAAGAGCTTGTACCACACAATGTGTTGATTCTACAGTCGACTGCATACAAACGTCACTATAATGCTTTTTATATGGGAGGTTTTCTGGTCTGAACCATGATGAAGTAAACAGATAAGATTGCTGTTTGAGTGATGAGATGTTATATTGATATTTGTGATGTTCATTGTGCTTAAATGTATAGAGGAGGTAAGATGGGCTAAAAAGCCCTTCATGTAGTTCAGGAACTCCCACAAGAGCTTCTGAAGTTTTTGTAAGGAGTCAGAAGTGTGAAAGGAAAAGCTCAAATGTACAGCAGCTATAACCTGCTCTAGGTTCATTACATCCTGTTACGATCTGAGCTTTAGTTCGATCACGTTGAGTAATCTTCTGTCTGCTCTGCCTTCAAACTTCCACTATAGTTGGATTCTGAGATCCAGAGTTCAAACTTTCTCAAATGAACTAAGTCGATGGAGCAGAAATGCTGTTTTAAATAAAACCAAACCTGCAGAGTGTGAACACAGTATAAAGTGTAGCTTATGAAGGTGTCAAACTAAAGTCTGCCACAGGCAACAGGAAGACCCTCGAGTCCGCTTCCATAGTGGAAATGACAGATTTGTAATTTGTCAGATCTAAGTTTTTAATCAAGTTTCACCATTAAACAGATTGTGTTGATACTCCAACAACCAGGATGCTGAACATTGCTGTAGTTTTTGCTGTTGATTCAAAGAGCATCAGTCTACAGATACTTTTTTCATTCTGTCCCTGCATAGCCGCTATCCGGCATTTTTTTCTAGGTTTTTTAGCTCAAACAAAAAAGTAAATATCACAGCTCAGTAGTGCCGATTCCGCAGCACACAGACATCTACAACATGCCAGGAAAAGACTTCTAAAGTCCAGAGATGGAAAACACCAGTTTAGAGGGATGGAACTATGAGAAGACAGATGGTGGGAGCAGATGAAACCAAACTGGGCATCAGATGAAAGTAGCAGCGCAGTGCATGCTCATGCAGTTCATGTTTGAAGATGTTCTCGTGTCATCACTCACAACAGAGAGTGGGCCCATCAGATCTGTCCCACATTATCCGTCTCTCTTTCTAATCTGATTTAGATACTTACGACTACCTGTATTTTCTCCTTCACTCTGCCTGCATCAGTCTCTTACACCCTCATGACAGCGGTTCGAGTGTCGGGGGAAGTACGGGTGATCCATCAGATCACATTTACTTTGATGCGTCTTCTCGCTCATTCTGATGCTCGTGGAAGTTGAATTCTTAAAATACGACAGATCAGGATTAGTGCTGAAATTTACAGCTCAAATTTCACACAAGACAAAAAACCCTTCATAACTACATAAGCCAGTGCTACAGCTCTTCATCGAGTTAGTTACTTACTTTATTTCAGTTGCATTCATACAAAGCAGCAAACAAGAACATTATTACAAAAAATTAACCGTCCAGCAACCCATATAGGAAACGGCTGAAGCCTGTGGCTTATTGTGCTGATCCTATGCCATCAAAGGATTACAAAGATCAGATCACTAATCAAATACAAAACGAAATAACAGTTTCAAATCACTGATACTTATACTTGTATTATTTTTGTACTTTTCTGTCATTTATCTATTTAAATATAAATTTTTTTTATTGTATTTAGTTTAATTTAATATGTATTTTATTTGTTATTATTAATTAATTTATGTATCTCTATTTTTCTTTTTTCTTTAATGATTTTATTTTCTTAATTTTTTTGCCTTCAGTTTTTGTTTTAGTAGGTGGGTCACTTGCTTCCCTTAAGGTGCAAGTGAAATTTGGGGATTGGGAAAAAAAAGCTTAATGACATCTGTATGTATAAGTCCTGTTTAAATCTGTTACTTTTCATTTGCTAAAATAAATAAATAAATTGATGCAAATTTGCATTATTAGATCCAAGTTGGTTTTATATTTATTTCCACACAATATGTCTTATAAGGTGAACAGCAGTACAGTAAATGTCGACATTTGTTTTTCAGTAAGTCTCTAGTTTGTAAAGAACAGAAATAGACCATTTCTGTTTCACGTGTTCTATTCAAGGCTCCTGACTAAGTTCAACTAGTCTACATGATGTTTATTGTGACCAGATATTAAGGTTTGTGAATGTAACTTAAGAATCCAAATGCACAAGGTGAAATGGGAAACTGTGACTCAGGCCTTTCCTCGTTTGTATCCTGGAAGCTTTTTGATCCGTCTATAAAACAGTTTGTCCCCCGTTCTCTTCCGTTATTGTTTATATTAAAAACGTTCCAACATGTAAACTCCCACCCAAAGATGAAACGAGCATTCATTGCGAATTCTCCCGACGACTCGTAAACAGACTCTAGCGTCAGATGAGTTGATCTCGGAGAATCCTACCTCGTTGGCCTGTGATCCACGTGTCTCCTGGAGTTCTCCTTCGTCAGCTTCCAACAGAAGCAAAGCAACATTTTCTGCTGTTTATTCTGGAGTGTGGACGAAACATCGCTGATGAAAAACATCTTTCGCACATGCTGATTTTATCAATCAATGCAGTCCCCGAGCTTTTTGTTTTGCATTATTGTCAAATTAGTAAAAACCCTCATAAGTAGGTTCTTTTTCCAGTTTTTTGTGATATTTAGCTGCTCTGTAAAGACCGGTTGTAAAGACTTCGACTCCCAACCTTAAATTATACTTCATCCGTCTCCGGGCTGATGCTACACTGAAGCATTGTGAGCCTGCCAATATTGTGGTTGCCCCACTTCCACCAGCGGTATCATCACCATTCCTTATCTGTCTGACATTATTTCTTCTCCCGACACTGTATTTACCCAGTCTGACAAATCCTATAATCTGCATACATGTGTTGTTTGTTTTTATGTGGTGTCAAAAGGAAACGCTTTGGCTCTGATCAAAAAAAAAAAAAATCTGCTTGATCTGAAGTTTTAACTGAGGATGGCAAGCGAGCAAACGTCAGGCCACCTGGCTGCTCAGGTGTAGCACACACACACGCACACACACACACCTGATGATTTTCTCTTTTTTTCTCTTTCTCTGTCAGAGGAAGCATTTTCTGCTCAACACGAGTGTCTGAAAGAGGAGAAAGAAGCTTTAACCAAGCTGCAGAAGGAATGCA
>OMNM01049407.1:0-10420 GCA_900302745.1 Parablennius parvicornis
AGTCAGCTGACGTGGATGCACAGGCAAGAATTCTCCACCTGAGAGGGTTGAAGCGAGAATTACCACGTTCAGTTGCAGATTAACCACTACCCTGTTGAAGAATTGACAAAGCGGAACCATAGACTACCCTATGTAGTACGGTCCGTCCAAATTTAATTAAAATGGGACAAGGACGCTCTAAACCTCACGAAACCTTAACATGTAAAGATTGGAAATTTGTTCAAGATTAAAATGCGGAACTAACAAAATATTTAGACAGCTGGATAACCAAATACGGCTTCGACGAGAGCCTTAATACTCAAAAAATAAAACAGCAAAAGATGCAGCAACAGGGAGAATTCTAGCTGCATCAATACAAAAACACGACCACTTAGACCAAGATTTACTTCGAACTATGCAAAAACAAAGTCCACCAACAGAACAAGATTAATGGAAAAAACAGGGCGCTAAACTAAAAGATGATATCTATTTCTGACCAGAAAACAAGCCAATCCTACCAAAGAACCTGTACAAATGGGCACCCCGTATCCTAAAAATACCCAAAAGAACAGGTACCTGGTGGGATGGCAAAACAGGTGCGGTACCAGGCCAGCCCTGTACAGGGCCGTAGGAGCCGGTACCAACACCCAATCTAAGAAAAACAAACCCCAACCTACTTCTGCTGGGTGAAAATAAAAAGCGAGAACAGGACCACCAGGCCCACCAGGGAAAAATATAAACTAACCCCAAACACGATGAAGACGGAAGTGCAGAGGGGAGCAGCCGCCTGGCTGCGCTTCCAAAGTGTGTATGAGCGAGAGAGAGAGAGCACCCCCCCATTCCAGACACTGCCCATTTATAGGCGGAGCGGCGGGCAAAAAGTAAATCTCAAAAATACCGCAATAATCCCTTAATTAAAATAAGAGAATATAGAAATTAATTTCTCTCCGACAAAAACAATTACTTTATATAAAAAAAAGATAACGAAACTCATCTTTTAGATCTGAACAGAAGTAGCCCAATTAGAGACAGGAACAAAACCTTCACTAATACCTAACAATTGAGACAACAGCTGTGACATGTACTGCTGTGAAAACTGACTCAGTTTAACAGCTTTGACTTGCCATATTGCACCCACTTTGGGTCACCAAGTCTCTCCATTTGTTAAAACTATGACCATATCCTGCGAACTTGAGAGCTTTTCTCATCAGTTTCAGTTGTAATTTACTCTTACCTAATGAGAGCACGCTATCAACAAAGAAGTATATCTGCTTCCTATTAGTTTGGCAACTTCGGCATACTGACATGAATATTTAGTCGAATGCAGTGTCCCTTGTAACTGCAGTCTCACGAAAAGCAAACTGTAGCTCTGAGCTTCTCACCATTGTTTCATTCCAGTCCAACACACTCTGTTATGTTAGTGGCATAATAAGGTATTAATTGAATGAAAATCACATGCTACATTAACCTTACCGCCTAATCATTAGATTCTGACTCGAGACCTCTGAGGACACCTATGTTTTTATTTCTCAATGGTTTTCCGTGTTCCACTCAAATAATTGCAACTGTGTGCCGATCTCATGGAAATAATAGCAGTATTTTTGTAGAAAATGGTAATAAAGAGATGTTTATCACTGTGTGGGCTTAACCGAATGTCGAATTGTTCATTGTGATTAAATAAGGCTAGTGCTCTCACATCACGGCGTTGCAAGTTTATTTGGGGGTCTTTCTGTGTGGAGTTTGTATGTCTTTTGCTCTGTGGAACAGATAACATGCATTTGAGGTTAATTGGTGACTATAAATTTCCCGTATCTGCGAATATGTCTGTTTGTACTGTATACCCTGCTGAATTAAAATATCAGTCAACATAGTATTTATTAGCCTATTAGTCACATCTACCCATTCAAACAGCATTAAAAGAGAGTATGCTTTTTTAAATATTAATTGCATATTGTGAATAATGTATGGAATAATTGTCTTGCAGTTGTACTCTGTTGTAAATGAGGCCTAAGATCAGCAGCAGAGGCTTAATCAAACAAAGGAATTATAATATATTGTGCTGTGAAGCTTCAGCGTGTGTTTTAATGTCCAGTAGAAGGAGGTAATTGCTCTTTGACGGGTCAAATCTGCCCGTTGTAAAAGAAATCGGCGTATGAAACAGCTTAATTGCGAAGTCATGGCTCAGGCATTTAAGAGACGTCTATGGCTTTACCATTCATAACAACACCAGTTTGGTAGTTGTTATGTATATAAAGAAGGTGGTGGATGTTTCATGCATTCAGTCATTCACACAGTTTAGTTTTGGTTTCCATGAAGTTGGCGTCAAAGAATGAAAGTGTCTCCATCCATCCTGTTGTTCCTGTCTGCCATCGGAAAGCCCGCAGCATATTTCCGTCTTCATAACTCAGCCTGTCCCTCCAGATATTTTCAGCAGGTACCTGAAAAAGAAACCCCTGTGACTAACTCGGACTCTGTGGTGTCCTGTTTCTCCTCTTTTGCTATCTGGACTACAAATGGCATTTGAACCCTCAACTATTCCCCGAACAGACATAAGCCCTAGCCGGTCAAGTCCACCAAAGAAATTTTGTTAAAACGGTCCAGGATTTGTAAATGTAGCTAATTTCATAAGATTCGTGTTTGAAAACAAATTGCAATGAAGGAAAGCGTGCTTTAATGAGCAGATGTTGACAGATTGATAGCAGGGTTTTGGGGTTGTTCTCATTGCTTCAATTATCCAATTCTTATGTATAAACAGAATCAACTCTTTTATCGACACGCACATACGTTTTCATTCTGTTGTGTTTTCCAAACCCAGATTGTAACTCGCTCTCACATGCCTGATATTTTTATGTTTACGGCCCACAGTTTGCCGCAAATGCAGAAACAGGAATGCATGTTTGGTTATCTGAAATCTGTTTTATTTTCAAAGACTGTGTAAGCAACATTAAGATTTGTGGCACAAGTGGTGTTTTTCCTGTTGTGATCCTTTCTGTGATGAAGAATTGTTAGAGCAATGGTTGACAAATGTCAGTTTAATAGGAAAGTTCAGTTTGATTTCATTGAATAAGCATGTGTTGCACTTAGAATCACAATAGAGAAAGGTGTTCTTATGAACGAGTCGACAGCTTCTTGAAAGGATGACAAGACAAACAGTTTGGAGTTGTGTTGAGAACAGTGTGATGGCTAACATCTCTATGTTGGAGCAATTTTATTGTTGGTGTTTAGAAACTCAAAGTTTTGTATCACATAGAACTATATTTATTTAACTAATCATACTTTTATATTACTATGTTAATCCTCTTCGTCTTTTTTTCATGTGCGCTGCACTGCTGTACTATAGGTTTGTTTTTGAAGTAGGTACATTGTGAGAACTTTGATCTTCCTCTGCCATGTGTCTTTCATTTATTTGGTTGACACTGTGTTTCTGTAATACAACCTTGACAAGGAGTACGATGTAAACATTCGAGCTAATTTTAGCTGTCCCACTTTGTCGAGTAGGCCCCCTCGGTATCGGCTGTATATGTAAGAAATGATCCAGATGATGGTGTAAATATATTAAATTCAAGAGTGAGCAGCACAGTTAGTTTCGTTTATTTGTCAGGGATCATGTACAGAATACCTTAACCTTAATGAAAAGATGTCCTGCACCAGATTTTTGTGTTGCTGGTTTCCATCTGGAGAAGTAGTACTCTGGAAACTGCCACTGTTATTGTTGCTGATCCACTCGCACGTATACTCGCAGAAAAAAAATACCCTTGTTTACATGGAGAAGGGAATCAAGCATTACAATGTGGAAGCAGCATTTGGAATACTCACAACACTGTTTTGCTGTATCAGTGAGCAGCCAAAATGCTATGAAATTTACAGTTTTTACTTAAAAATGCTTTTTTTAGAAAATAGCTTCTCATTGAGTTACATTTTCTTTGTTTTTGTTGTGAAGTTGTCCTTAAATTTGATTGTTTGATGGGTTAATGAGTCACTGAAGCATCCAGACAAGGTTTCTTTGCTGGAGGCTAACCATATTGTTGGCAGGACCTCCTGCCAGAGGTATTTTGACTAATGCTAATGATGGATGAGCCCAGTAAGGAGGTATGATGTAACATTAATCCCTTCTCGTCTTTCCACAGGTATTGGGTCGGTGCTTCCTCACGGTGATGCAGGTCCATTTCCAGTTTCTATCGCAGGCTTTGCAGAAAGTCCAGCCCGTGGCTCAGTCCTGCCTGGCCGAGGCTCTCGCCCAGGCCCAGGAGCGCTGCAACAACGCCCGCTCCCAGAGCTCTGACCTCGGGCCCCTGACCGAGCTGGAAGAAGCCTCCCGCTCGTGGAAAGGTGCAGCTGAGGTATGCAGGCACAACCCCCAGGACTCGTCCAGGTCTGGGAAGCGTTGGGTGTTGTCTATGTGAGGTGAAAAACCGACTTGTTCCACATTCCTGAGAAATGCCAGCCTTTTATGATTTCCAGCCTCAATTTCCTATTTCCTTCTTTCTGGGCTGGAGCTCGTCTGCGAACCTTCATTATGATGTGCTGTACCAGTCTAAACCGCAGCCCATGTAGGGGAGGTTGTTTTCTTGACAGCATGAAATAATCCCCAAGCTAGTCGTTCCCTCTGGCCCATTTTGACACATTTTGAGACATAGAAAAGGATTGATTGGTTAAACCCTGGCATGCAAGGTGAGAACAGTTTCAGAAACTACAACCAAAAAAAATGATAAATTATATAAACTTAAATTCCTCAAATATGTTTTTGAAAACCAACTATTTTAAATCTAGGTTTAGAGTGGAAACCAGTCTCTCACTGATACTTTACTAGGGTATTAGCTTTGATGCATCTTGCCATCTCTCTGGAGCCTGAACTCTTTTGTGTGCTGCTGCGCCTCCAGGCCACATCAAGGCTGAGAGAGAGGGGCCGGGACGGCTGCCTGGCTGGCATCCAGGTTCAGCAGCTCTTCTGCTCCAACAACACCACCATCCCTGAGCACCAGCTGAAGGAGCTCAACATGAAGATTGACAGTGCTTTACAGGTACTAGAAACCTATAGACCAGACCGCGGAGGCAATGCTTTTATGATTGACATGGTTTGTGGATCTAATATCATGGGATACTAAACTGAAAAGCCCAATGGATTTAGCTGACAGTATTCTCATAAACGATATGTACTAACCTTTGATTTGATGCTTTCACTCTGTCCAGGCTTATAAAGCAGCTTTGGAGAGCCTGGGTCATAGTGAATATGCACTGAAGGCGGGCTTTCATCTCAACCCGAAAGCTGTGGAGGTCGCCTTACAGGTAGGTTCACTCTTTTACGAAGTGAGTCTGGCTTTGGTGTAGGGTTTAGTTTGAATATTAGCTAAGTTTGTTTTAGAAGGGTCCTTCATTTCTGCCGTTTGTATGATGAGGCTGGTGTTAAACACATAATATTGCATGTTGACCGAGGGGAAGCTTTATGGCAGCTACTCAATCAGTCTTTCAGAGGTTACCCTTAAAGAGACAGAAAACCTACTCATGGCCACTATGAAACAAATAACCCTATTTGTTAACAAAATATGAAAAGCTGTACCAGCTCACCTTTAGTGTATGGAAAAAAAACAACAACAAAAAACTGTGAAAATGATTCTTCTGTTATCAGACGAGATGGACAAGTACATCCTCGTTCTCACATGGCTCGCGTATCAGTGTTGTTTCACATGTGTATGTGGGCTCATCTGTTTGTTTGTTTGTTTGTGTGTGATTACAGGGCTGTTGTGGCGAAGCGGAGGCCCAGCAGGCAGGCAGGATGCAGACCACCACTCAGCCCATCCAGTCTGAGCTGCCCACCATCCCCGTTCAGATCGGCTCACACTTCCTGAAAGGAGTCTCCTTTAATGAGTCAGCGGCTGACAACCTCAAGCTGAAAACAGTATGACGTAGCAAATACATTTATCTGTCATCAGTCCTAAGTTTATGAATTAATTTTTCGAAAATTGGCTCACAAAGGGCATTTTCTGCATTGTGGTATAATCTTCAAGTAGCTGACTTTCTCTGACTCTGGGTTAGAAATGCTGCTGTGTTATGAATGACATTCTCGACAGGTGTCCATTGCAGGGAAGGCTGCTTTATACTGTTGTTCTTAGTGTAACATCAGCAGATTTGTTGATGGCTCGCTGCTCTGTCCCTTCAGCACACGATGCTGCAGCTCATCAAGGAGGCTCTGAGCCAGAATGGAGTGACCCCGAGAGACGACTCTCCCGTCACCGAAGTCCTCAACCAAGTTTGCCCATCCAGCTGGAGAGGAGCCTGCAAGACGGCTGTCCAGCTGCTGTTTGCACAAGCTGGTCTGGTGAGTGTGAATGCTGCAGATCAGGGTGATGTGCTGAACTGATTTTTGAGCATATTTGACAAGTTTTCCCTGTTACAAGCAGACCTTTGTTTATGTTACAGTATACCTTAAGCACTCCTTCCTCCCTCCACTGGTGGGTCTTATGAGTTCAATGTCATTTTGTCCTATTTTCAACAAAGTTTATTCGCCCTTTCAAAGTGGCCATGTGTTTTAAAGGCTACATGTGCAATTTAATGAGGTTTGAATGTTGTGAATGAGCCAGGCTGCCTCTCAAAGTCAGATGTAAGACGAACATGATGGCAGACTTCACTCCTTATGGAAAATCAACATGTTCACACTAACCCCGCATGCACTAAACCGAAGGTTAGGATGGTGGGTTGCTGGGAAAACGGTGTGAAAACAGCATTGGTGTGCTTTGCATAAGAAGTAAAGGGAGAAAATGCGGTGGCTTGAGCTTTGTTTGTTGAAAAAACAAACAAACTTAAAATAACATTTATTTAGTGTAGTGTGTTCAGATATATAATTCTAAATTGATCTTGTTAATATCTGTTGCCAGTTGATGCAGTTCTGATGGTCTTTGCAGTCTCCTTCGCCACGTGTTTCGGGGTTTGGCAAGATGCTTCCCATTGTTTGCCAGATTTGTAATGTAGATGAGCAGATCTGTCGTCTTGCTTTGAGGCATGCGAGAGGTGTAAACAAACACCAGAGAGACACAAAAGGGGAGGGAGCATTCCTGCAGCATCAGAGCAAAGGGGATGGTCCTGCCTGGGCGGGTGTGCAAATGCAAACTCCACCGCCCTCCTCCCGTTGAGAAGCGGAGTCACATGGGGGAGGGAGGGTCAGCAGCAGCAGGACTCTTCTCAGAGTAACACCATTGTGTTTATGCGCCGGTGTTTATTTCCTCTGTGTGGTCTGCCCTGTTCTGTGTGTCAGAACCTGAGAACGTTGTTCCCATCCAGCCTTGCTAACTGTAAAACAATCCCTGGATGATGAATGAGCGCTTTGCATTAGCTCCTTATCTGAGCCTATCACCGCTTGGCCCAGAATAGATCCAGGCACACACACACACACACACACACACTCTCATACTTGCCCACAGATTTCGAAACATCTGGATTTAATCATACACTGACTGCCATGCAGTGCTTCATACGTACCACTCCTCCACACACCCCACACTACGTTTTCTTGTTTTGTTTTTTTTTTTACACACTTGCACACGATGACCACAATGAGCTTCATTATATCTGTCCTGCTCCCTTTAAAGCTGCTCAAAAGCAGCTCGTACCTTTTCCCGAATATGAGGGCTTTCAGAGTCCAGCAGAGAAGATGACCTTGTGTGTTTCACTCCTGTTCCTGCCTCATCTTGCTCCCGCTGACACCACTGTGGGTTTTCCATCATGACCGACCAACTAGTTGTGCTTGCGTGCGGCCCTCACACATGGCCAGCCTGGGTTTTCTGAGGATACACCTGCTTTTATAATAACAATAGGGTCATTTCCTGCAGTACAGGAAACAGGCTCCTCCCACTTTCCCCACTCCCTCGATCTTTGCGAGTCAGTTACAGAGGTCTTGAAGAGCCAAGGCCACTTTCAAAGAACTCACAAATGTATTTGAATAGCATCCAGCAGGAACGGCTACTCTGTTTATTGTCAGTAGCTGATTGAAGCCATTTCAGGATGCTCGCCTTGAACTACCTCTGAATACTCAATAGGAAATTAAAGCCGGATATCAGTGACACGCCTTGACAGTGACATATTCTCAGGTGAAAGTACTGCAGGGTTTGTTGATTTATTTGTTGTTGTGCCTAAATACAGCTTGTTTTTCTGTAAAGATCAGTCAAGTTTTCAGAGTATTGTGCTCTGGAGGAACATGTATGTTTTTAAAGTATATCGGGCAACAAGAGGTTTACGGAGTATGCAGCAGCAGGAAAGACCTGTGGGTCTGGAGGATGCTGGTCTTTAGTAATAAGTCATAATAGCTATTTATCAAACACATTTTTAGAACTGCATTCACCCTCACCCTCTCATATATGCCATTATGGAGAGCTACAGCAAACAATGCACTTTTAATATCTAAAACGTCGAAGAAGTAAAAAATAATATTCTCTCATGAAATTGTGATAATGTGTGTTTTCTGTGTCCTAACAGGTGGTGGTCGATACAGCTCAGATTGAAAACAAGGAAGCCTATGCTCCACAGATCTCTCTGGAGGGATCCAAGGTGGTCGTCCAAGTTCCTTCCACATGGTGAGAAGTGTTGTTTTCAACTGAACTGAACTGTTATTTATTTACCTTTTATTGTGTTTTTCTCTTGTTGTGCTTGGCCTGTCATGGTTTTACCAGATCAAACTCTGAAGTTGATATTTTGATCAAATTTGATATTGTTGATATTTTGATCAAATTTGATATTGTAATTTATAGCAAATTGTGTCCAAACATGTATTTGATGCTATATTGTGTCTTTATGGTGAAAAGGTTCATTCAATACAGAGACTAATAAGTTGAATCATGTTTTTTTTGTTAGCTGTAGGACTTTCAGTTGAAACTCCAACTTACCCAGTCTTTAAATACAAAAATCATATTTGTTCATGTGGTTCTGTGCACACTTGACAATGTTTGTGTAGAAGAGTAAACAAGCACGTTTATATATGTAAATGTATACAGACAGAGTATTGACACTAGGCAAGAAAATGACAGGTTGGTTTATGTTTTCAGTATAGATGAAAGGAGAAAGTTTTCTGTTCTCAACACACTGAGGATGAATGAAGAACTGCAAGAGTGTGTAATTACTGTAATTTTTGTATGACCACATCCTGAAAAGAAATGTTTATTTGTCAGCTATATGCTCTGTGCTGAATTTCATTCTTTGCTGCTGTTAGTGGAGAGTGGAAACAACACTACATCAATCAGATGACTTAGTTTACACCCGTCTTTTCCGTCTCTGGTTCACTGCCTCACATGTTTTAGATGCTTCTCTGCTCCAACACACCTAATTCAAATAAATACTTCTCTCATTTACTTAGTGTTGATGCAGCTTTACTGCTAATCCAGACAAATTGGGTATTATTTGGTGAAAAAAGGGAAAATGTATTTTTCAAACCATCACCACGTCATTCTATGGTTCTTTGTTTGGTTTTTATTTGTATTGAATTAATAGGGGGTGTGTTGAGTTTGTATTGCTGTCTGTTAGTATTCATCCGTTGAAGAGATGCACCTGGGCTTTTATGTGTCTCACTTTGTGCTGGGTTTGTAGTGCGTGTCTGGTCGTGTTGTGACTGCTTGTTTGTGCGTGTTCAGGTGTCTGAAGGAAGACCCAGCCACCATGTCCTTGCTCCAGCGCAGCCTGGATCCAGAGAAGACGCTCGGCCTAGTAGACGTGCTTTACACCGCCGTGTTCGACATAAACAGGTGGAAGGAGAGAAAGTAAGTGGATGATTAATGGTGTGATCACATAAAGAAAATGCCAGAATTTGTTTTAACCGTCTTTCTAAATCAATGCAGACTATGGTATTTTCTTCTCAGTCTGCATGATCTAATACACGTCTTTCTTCTGTCCACAAAAGAGAACAAGCCCTGCCCACTATTCAGATTCAGCTGCAGCGAGAGAGTTCCGATTACGGTGGCCCGGCAGATTTGCCTCCAGGTACCACCTCCAAGACCTCCAGTGGATTGCCCAAAACTATATCCAAACTCACTTCCAAGTTCACCAGAAAAGTCTCGTCTAGCTCAAACAGCGGGGGCAGCTACTCCATCCCGAACACTCCGTCTCGCAGCATGCTGTCAACCAGTAGCTCCGAGGAGAAGGCCAAGAGCCTGGGCCACAGTGACGGGAGGATACAGAGCATCCTGCAGATGGGCGGGCTGTCGTGCGCCCCGGACTCCGGCCAGCAAAACCAGCTGGCCAATGGCTCGGACGACCAGGGCATGAACCTGCCCACTGACCAAGAGATGCAGGATGTCATTGACTTTCTCTCAGGATTCAATATGGGCAAATCCCAGCAGGCCTCCCCCCTGGTCAAGAGAAGGAACTCTGTGGCGTCAGCAAACCCCGCAGAGCTGAAGCCCCCGAGCGGCCCGCCTCCCGCCTCCCAGTCCATCTCTCACGGCTCCCTGCAGCCCCCAGC
>OMNM01049409.1:0-11944 GCA_900302745.1 Parablennius parvicornis
TCTAGGAAACAAAGGTGTGCGACGCATTTTACAAAACCTCCTCAATTATTATCAAAAGTGACAGTGACTGTTGTCGTTTTATTATGAGAGGCTACTGAGTCACAGCACACATTAAATACAATTATGTGGGAACGACATGCTGAGATCAGTCTCCTCTCCTGGTCAATTATCTTCTCGGAATGCAATACACCAAAAGAAATAGAGGAGAGGGTTTGTTCTCAGCTGAAAAAAAACACACACAAAGACAAGAGAACACAAAGCACGGTTACTCCTTGCCCTGATGCTTCGACTGGCAGCAGACACAGTGACAGTTAGGAGACAGATGCAACACCGACAATCATGGAGAATGCCATCAAAACACAGTCGCTGGTAATAATTATCGATTGTAGAGAACTTCTACTACAATTGAGGCTAAAACTTGACATTTCTGTTTTACATTGTCCATTGGGTGTTGCTTTTATCCATCAAAAAATAGTCTTTTTTTTCCTATTTGTGGCATGAAAGGGGGCATCCCATGGAGGGAGGTGCCAAGAGGGAAGTACTGGCAGAGAGTGATTTATTAACACTGACAAAAAGTAGAGAAATGGGAAGAGAGAAAAAAAATGAATCATCATATGCACAGTGAAATCCAGTAGACAAGGGAGGTTATTACACAGTTTATGGGGCAGAGGATGTGTGTGTAATGTAGGGCTGCCACTGCATCTCGCATAGCCGAGGGATCAGGGAAGGATCGCGATTCATTTGGCTTTGATTTCCGAGTAGTTGCCGCCGTCATCCCCCCTCCCTGAGGCCCCCTCCCTGGGCCTGACCCCGATGAACTCCAGAGCAGCGTAATTCAGCTCTTGCCTCTCCAGTCCTGCCATAGAGCCCACAGGTTGATAATCCCCGTCTTCTCCCTGCAGACAGAAGGAGTGTTCAGCCGCACAAAAATCCCTGGAGCGGTGCCAACGACACCTCGGCCGACAAGAGTGGCGCAACAGACACCATAAATAAAACGTATTAGTGGTTACTGGTCAACATACTGACGAGAAGACTGAGATGTTTCCTGTTAGTTTGGCAGTTTGTGTTAGCAATGAGGCAGCCATGCAGAAGGCAGTATCAGAAACAAATGGCAGATACAGAACACAGAAGCTGATATGCGAGGAGATGCATCTGTCGCTGAGGCTTGTGGTTGTTTGTTTCATTTTTTAATGGGGATTTGTTTGGGAACCTTACCGTAGTCTCCTCTAGAATGGAGTTAAACTTTGAGCCCAACAGCTCTGTCTTAAGCTGTGCAAGAGTTAGGGGAGAGAAAAACAGACAGAAAAACGCAGAGAAGCGATGAAAGCAAGAGAAAAACAGTGTTTGGAGAGGTCATGGTTGGAGCTACTAGACTGCCAGTGGGAGAGATTGTTTCAATCGCCTCTTTTCAGAGGTTCAAATGGGGTTTCATCAGTTATACTCTGTTCACGATACAAAATATTAAAACCCCAAACATTTTGAGAATGGTCCTCCAACCCATCCTCCATTATAATCATCATCATTGGCATCAGCGTGTCTCACCACTTTCTTCCTCAGATTTTGTTTGTCCTTCTTGACTGCGCTGTAGTACAAAGCTGGGTTCTCCAGGACCACGTCCTGCCTAGGGTTGCCATTCTCTCTGGGGGACGGAGTCACATAATCAGACTCGGTCTCGACTGCCACTAACGCAGGGCGACACGCCAAGCCTGGGCATCCATTGTAAAACAACAAGCTCTGTAAGGTTATGCTGAAGGCCAACTGTGGCTGTGAGTGACGTGGTTATTTTTATGGGTTTAGTCGCCAAGATCAAACCCACGTCAGGTGTGATCTCCAAGGGGCTGGAAACAAAAAAAAAAAAAAAGCTTGCAAATTTGGAAGTCCAAATATGCTTTTAGGCCAAAATAAAGCACCTTGGTTAAGAGGGCTACCTGGGTTGTATTTAGCGCAGCAGGTCAAGGATACAGAAGCGGTGTCAGAGCAGGGAATTGTGCCTGCAAAATATAAGGTTAGTCCAGTATGCTAACCCCCTCCAGAAGGCAGCCAATGTGGATCTCCAAGGATTTCAACAGGGGCTGGTCTTTGCAAATGAACTGAAATTGCTCTGGAGAAATGATTTTCACGTCCACATCAATCCCACATTCACTCGTATACAATGTGCATCAGTGTGCTTTAGAATGGATGACTAGGCTTAAGTGTTTCCTTGGATTTCAGAAACTGCTTGGTAAGAAAAAAAAAAAAAAGACTAGTTCTGCCTGGCATTGGCCTCACCATTAGTTTGTCATTCATACTCACTTCTTGTTGTTGTGGCCAACGTATCTCACTGCTGCAATGATGAATGCTATGACCGCCACTCCGCCGATAGTGCCCACTATAACGGCCATCATGTACTTTTCTAAAAATACAAAAATAAAAAGATGGAGGGAGAGGAATGCACTTCTTTAGCATTTGTATATGCTTTTGTGGATTTGCGTCATTTGAAAAAAAAATAAAAAAGACGACTAATGACAGATTATTATTAGTAAATAACCAGTTCACTCACTCTCCTGCTGTAGCTCCAGAAGTACGCTCTCTCTTCCGTACACGTTGGAGATGCTGCAGTGGACATTGACAGCGGGCCCGCCGTTGTCCATACGTTCGCCTTTCTCCCTCAGCTTGATCATGCCGGTGGAGGTGTGCCCGTCCGTGTGCGTGTAAAAGTTGTATTTGCCGTCAGTTTCGTTGATGGTGATGTTGAGGTCAGGCAGGTAGAACTCGATGATGGGTTCAGGATTTCCTGTGGCTATGCAGACGCACTGAACTCCCTCCCTCACTACTGTGCACTTTGACTCCTCCAGAAGGACTGGGGCATCTATTGAGGGGGGCAGCACAGTCGTGAGTCACGGTAACGGTAGAGAATAGATGTGTTATTTACTGGGAAACAACAGTCACAAAATCGTATTCCCTCCATAAAAATTAATCATCACATTTCATTTATGCAGCAGAAATCATTGCTGAGAACAAAATGTCTTAAAGATGCTGCTAATGCGAGACTTTAAAGTACTCACACTCAACTGTGATGTTCAGGGAGCTGCTGGCTCGCCCATGCTCGTTCTCAGCCAGACAGCGATATTGTCCGTCTCCCTGCGGGGTGATTTCTACGATCTCCAGCACCGACAGCTCATCTGCAGTGATGGTGCCCACCAGCTCGCCATCCTTCAGCCAGGTGAGGGTCGGTGCCGGGCTGCCCTGGGTGCTGCAGTGCAAAGCTAGAGAGGTGCCTTCCAGTACCGTCATAGAGCTGTTCACCTCCGGCTCACGAGGAGGGTCTGCAACAATTAAAAAAATAAAAATTTTACATGTTATCCCTTAAAACGTAAGAAAATTACATTTCTAATTACCCTCCATAACAAAGTAACTAGTAATATGGAGAAGTTACAAATTACTAGAATGTGTTGATAATGTGCACATTGTTTATTATAATGTTGATGTGATACATTAACTGAGTTGTCAGCATTGAGTGAGTCTGTCCTATGAATTACTCATTTATTGAGTTCATGTGAAGTTAGTTGGAAGTCAAAAGGTGAACACTTTATTCTGGTTGGTTTGTATTAATCAATCACTCTAATCTTGGCAGCCATGCAGGATTTGGTAGAATATTCTTAACTCTTTATGGGACAAGTTGATATATATGGTTCTTCTTGCTTTATATTTTGTCTTTAAAACTGAATTAACTTTAAAGAACACATCTCTGCTACACTTTTGGCAGAACGCTAGTGCCTTCTGGTGGTTAAAATGAGACTGCAGGAATGTGAAAGACTTTTGAAGAAATTCAGAAATAATTATAGCCTTTTTAGAGGCATTTCTAATTATCAATTGTGAAATATAATTTAATTTTTATACCTTCCATTATTACATCTAAATAACTTGTGACTCTAAAAACTCCAAATGTAAAAGAGCAGGTCATTATATGTTGCTTCCAAATATCTAAGTTCCCTACAAAGTATTAACAATTTATAAACAGCCAAGATTATGCAGCAGACATCTCCCAGACTGGGAAGCTGACATTCATTTAAGGATTCTGATACGTCACAGGTGTCAATTGAGTCTAAACAGCTCAAATCCTGCTCCTGTTACTTTCAGTCGAAAATATTTTATGTTGCTGTCAGGAAAGCATTATCAAATAGCATCTGATATAACTGCTTAATGATCACTATTACACTTGACTGCAGTTGATTGGGAAAACATGTCAAACAGGAGTTCAGTGGAATAGTAACTATTAATACGATATTAAAGTTTGTGCTGATTTAAAGCTTACAATGGCACGAGGAGCAGAGACAGCAGCAATGCAGCTTATTGAAACTATAGCAATTTTATAATAGTAATCAGATTTGATCAATTTACTTCCAGAAGAGGTAAATTGACAGCTACTACTATTTTATAACATGTAGTTTTCAATGCTGGCATACAGAAATCCATAATGCTCTTTTTATTGTTGTGATTCAGAAATTACTTTAGCTTAGATACCAAAATGTTTTCAGTGTTTCTCTTCATATTTTCTTTTTTTGTGTTTGACTTTGTGTTATTGAGTAAACCCACTGTTCCGTAAATCTACACAGACAGCAGCAGGTTGTGCTTCGCTATGAAGTAAGCTACAAAACATAAAAGAAAACATTGCAAACCAACAGAGATTATCTAAAGTCTCCACAAACAGTCGACTACACTTTTTTTTTTTTTTTGGTTATGCACAATTCAGGCATTTTTTTAAAAATATATTTTTCAACTCAATTTGAACAATCCTACATAGTAAATCTCTTCTAAACCCAAAACACACAGAATCACAAACTATCTCATCAACTCACACTTGACTGCCAGGTACAGTGAGGTATTCATGATGCCATAGCCATTGTCTCCAACACAGGTGTAAATCCCCTCATTTGCTGGCGTCACGTCATCCAAAGAAAGAGACATATTGGAGGCCGTGTCCCAGAGCAGCTCCTGGTCTCCAAACATCCAGGAGATTCTGGAGGGGGGGTTACTGTCCACCTCACAGTGCAGCATCACAGAGCTGCCTTCCATCACCTCCGAGGAGACGTTTACCCAGACTGAGCGCGGAGGATCTGCAGGCAAATGTGCAACAAAGTGTTTTAAATCCAAGTAGCTATATGTATAAACAACACCAAGTATTTGCATCCCATATCAGACAGTGATAAGGCCACAACTTGATAGTTAGAATCTGAAAGTTTGGAGGTAAAAAATACTTTTTTATTTACATTTAACGTCGAGAGAGATGACCCTCTCATACACCAGCGTGGTGTTGGGGTAGTAGACTCTGCAGCCCAGGAGCTGCCCGTTGTGCATGGGCCTGGGCATGAAGGTGAGGGTGCTGGACAGAACCGCTGTGTTGCTCTCCTCCAGGGAGTCTGAGCTGAACTCTGGGTCGGGCAGGTAGTCTGTGTACATCCACTGGATCTCTGGAGTCAAGTCGGGGCAGTTATCCGGAGCATAGCATGTGAGCTCCAAGCTCTCATCGCTAACGATCTCCTCGGGTACATCAATGTTGGGCTGATCTGGAAAATAAAAAATATTGTTTTTTGAATTATTATAAAGCCTTCTTTTGAAGATTGGCAATGATCCAGTTTGATTGTTATCGTTTTATCTAAGTTAATATCTCTCATCACTTTCTCACCAAGGACTTTAAGCTCTGCAAAGTCTGGGTACGTATACATGTTGGCTCCTCCCAGGTCTGCACGGAAGTAGTATCTCCCCGAATGCTCTGTGCCAATGTTGTTGATGAGAAGCGTGCAGTTCCTCTGGTGCAGGTCACCCAGTAGCTTTGTGCGACCCTTGTAGCTCTCGTGCACAACGTCCGTGCGAGATTTGTAGACCACAGGAGGAAAGAGTTGCGGGTAGGGTTGGCCAAAGTACCAGATGCCGTGAATGCCTCGGTATGGCCGGACTCCTGATGGATACATGAAGGTGCAAGGGATGACCACGCAGGAGTTTGTCATGGCCGAGATGTCCCGAGGTATCCAGACATTCCACTGACTACTGGCATCTGTGAGACGAGAGAGAAAGTGGAGTGAAACTAGTGTAATGATGAGATGAGGATATCTGCCACAAAGTAAGAACATGGTGAAGCGTTTTATTTACCGCTGATGATCAACAGCAGGGGTATAAGCAGCTCCAAACACCACATGGTCTTCGCTCAGTGCTGGACCATAGACCTTTGGAACAGAGACAAGATCCTGTCAGTTATACAGCACACGACGCATCACATGGAGGAAAAAAATAAAAATATATAACAGAAATGTCTTACAGACAGCATCAATGCTGCTGCATGACTCAGACACAACAATGACCTTTAAAAATCACACCGATTTTAACAGTTATTGGGATTTAGCACTTTCTTTTCTTTGCTTTTGTCATGGCACGATGCCAAGCATCGTTTTCGTAAAGGCATCTTTAAAAATTGCAGTTAAAACTAACCAGTAAATAGAGTTCATGATTTTCTTCTGCTCGATGTGATTCAAACCTCAGAGATTTGGTACTTTTCTTAAACTAATCGAGGAAAATCTCTGAACACCAACTGGCAGCAACATTTTACCTGCTAAAAAAGTATTTCTGAAATTCTGTATTTGCATTTTTTCCCTACATTTCACTAATCAGAAACAATACTGAAGATAACTCAGTGACATATTTACCAACCAAAACTGACAGCAGTAACAACATGATAAATAGCAAAGAGAAAGTAGATGACACATGATGTTATGTCAGTCTCTCATTGTTGTTTTTAATACCAGCTGCATAAAAATAAATTTGTGACTCAATTTTCCAGTATACTCCAGAATTGCTCATTGTTACTGTGCAGTATGAAGAAAGCACACAACATTAAACTAAAAAAAATAAAGTTCCCATGTTGTTATGTATTCTCCTTCAGAGTCCTCTATTGGAAAGCTTTCAAATTGTTATAATGAAATGATAACATTTAAACTAGCCAGATTTCAGTTTTAGATATTGTGTTATTTAATTTGTTTATGTACAGCAGATAAATTCATGCTCAAAAATGTCTTATTTTGAAAATTAAATTGCATTATATTTATTATTATTATTAGTAGTAGTAGTAGTAGTAGTAGTAGTAGTAGCAGTAGTAGTAACCGTAGGAGTAGTATGATGATGATGATGATGATGATGATGATGATGATGATGAATGAAATAATGAAATAAATCACAAAGTTAAAGCATAACTTTTTTTTTTTTTTTTGGCTAAAACTGAGACCTGTGATAAACTGCGGCTGTGCTCTCACCTTGAAATGCTGAGGATGTGAACCAAAATCTCAGCGAGACAGCTTCTCAGCGGCTCCACTACAGGGCACTCATTCACACCCGCACAACTTCACTGTCTTCTTCTCTGTGGGGGAAAAAAAAAGGCACCCAAAACCAAATCAAAACACTGGAGACATCAGTGTCATCGTGCCATCACGTCACTCACAGAGCCATAGTAAAGTCAACAAATGCAGCGTCAGTCAGTCAGCACCTGCTCCCAACCCCGCAGTACCGTCACACACTGCGTATGTAAGACCCCCCCCCTAATGAATGACTCCCACTGTTGGACAACCGCTAACACCAAGCCAGCCTCCAGTCACCACACATCATGTCATCAGTAGATTACTGATACTATGTGTCTTCTACTTGACGTAAACCTGGAGGTAAAGAAAGGATCTGTTGACTGGTGACATTGCATGTTAATGGCAGGGAGGATTTACTGGGGAAATGAGAGAAGAATTTCACTGCCACACCAGCATCAGCTTACTCACTTTGTCCACTTTCAGTGAAATTCTCCGTTCACTGGTCTGGAATATTCAGGCTTAGATGAAAATATGCAGGGACATTTTTACCTGTTTCATGCATGTATCAAACAATACCTTTGAAAATAATCAATAAAATAGGTCTGAAAACTACATTCAGAAGTGGTAAACTTACATAACCCATTCTCAAAACCACAAACATAATCACATAATTCTCATTAGGGAAAGTTTCATAACTGATATTTTATTATCTTATCATTATTTTTAAAACAAAGTGGAGAGTAGCAGGAAAAGTTGAGAGATTCCTGTCACGCTCCTCTTTTTTTTGGCAATTTAGGGTAGCGTCACTGAGTCCACTGAAGTAAATGTCGTGCAAAAGAAACACATTTGAAAATTTAATTCTTTGTAAATGTAAGAGACAATTAAAAATTGCAACAAAAACATTTTTGCAACAGTCTTGGGTATTAAGACAAAATAATATGAAATGAAAATATGCAACTGGCACAAAAGCATATGACTACCTGACATGAGACAAAGTAGGTACCACGTTCAGGTCAACCCGGGAAAAGATTCCAATGTGTTGTTTGCATGTTACAAACCTTGTTAGATATTACAAAGACTTATAGCAATGGCAATATTTTCTAGATGTTTTCATATTCTCTGCTCTGCAATGGACAGTAATGCTACACTAAAATGGAGAAATATATATTTCACTGATCAAAAAACACCCCAAAAAATTGTGTGCATTTATACTTCAGATAATTAATAATATTTGCACAGTATTTGTATTTTTGAAGCAACCTGAAGTTGCCCAATTGTGATACATCAATAAAATGTATACGATGGCTTTCTTCTCGACGTGGAATCACGGCATTCAGAAGTGGAGGCATACGATTTTAGCCTCATGCTGCAGCAGCCGGTGTGTGCAGATGGCAGGCCTGAAAATGGATTGTGGCTCGGAGCTTCGTGATTAACACATCCCAACATTCCCCCCGTGGAATCCATGACCAACACAAGTCCAGCTGATGGAGACCAGTGGGAAAGAAATGTTGGTTTGACATTAAAAGAGACAACGGATGTGTTACGCTGGCCTTCAGGCAGTCCCACAGCCAGACACTGCTGAAAGTGTAATGTAGCTCACTTGGTCAACAAAAAAAGTGCTTTGCAGTTTCCCCTCTCGTCGGAGAAACTTGCAGCGCCTCCTTTTTTTGGCCACTTGGTGGCAGTGTCATCACCTTGTTGACCCTTGAGGGCTATAAATCAGGGGAACGCTTTAACCCAAGGGGCTTTTTTAAGTTTTTTTCGAGTTACAAAAGTAGGAAAAAAGCTATTTTGTGCAATCTGAGTAATGGAAGAAAAAAAAATTCCAGATACAGAGCTTAAATATGTAACTGCATTGGAAATATTTACTGGTTATCTATAAGAGTTTATAAATCTCATTCAGTGATGTTGTTCTATTGTGGTAGTTTTATTTGCATTTTTTAGATATGTCCCAAAATTTCTAAATAAAGGCATTAATCAGTTGATGTTGTGCTCTAACAGGGAGTTCATGTAATTATATGAACTATTGTTATGAGCTGTTATCATTTACACATATTTTAAAAATCCAGCTCAGGCAGCGCCGATTTGAACCTGCAAACACTCCAAACTCATCAATGTTAGTTTGGAAGAAATACGTTTCCAAATACAGCCATATGTCCCAGAAAAGAAAAAAAAATTGAGTTGATGTGATGATAAATTGTAATTCTTTTAAACATCAAGTTCCTTTATGATTTATTTGAAGATTTTGGTGGCTATTAAGGCAAATGTGAGCCACATACAACTACTTGCTTTTATACTAACAGCATCAGATTAAATAATCAGATTTGATAAAATGCATACTTTTTGATTTTTGTGATTCATAAACTGATATTATGAGCCAATAGAAACAAAAAATGTATGAGATTCAGATGTCTTCCCGAGGGAAATAACAGCTTGGCTTCCAGTACTTTAGTAACCACAGTGTTTAGCAGCTGGGTGCTAAGTGAGCCAAGCAGCAGGTTTCAAGAGGCTGAGAGAGCAGAAGAACTGAACCCAAGGCTGAAGGTTCAGGTGACTACAAAGCTTCGTAAACTTCATCATTAGGAAACCTTTCCACTTGTCACACGTCACTTTTGATTATGACATCTCAGTCTGGAATGGGTGACATTTCGAGACGTCTTGACCCGCGATGCTCCACTGCTGCCCGAGACAATTCCTACCTCTCTTCAACGTTGCGTCAAGCTCAACCATCTGCACTGTAACAAAAGGCCAAGATCCAGGCGAGTGTGTTCGGGGCGGGAGAGAGCGTGCATCAGACACGGTGGGAGAGAATAGCGCCAAGCGGCCGGGCCGCTGACACAATCACCAATCCTACCAACAACGGGCCTTATTGATGGGGCTAGAAAAACGGCTGGCACAACGCACCACACGCAGCATACGTGTGCACACTTACATACACGCACACACGCAACACAGAAAACACTTGCCTCATACCAGCCTCAGCACCAGGCTCCTGCTGCCTCTCAGTTCCGACGTCTTCTTCTTCTTCTTCTTGTTTCTCCCTGAGATGTTGGCCCTGCTCTGGATCCCGGAGTCTGTGGGAAACGGATAGAAAATTGAGATAAAATGAGATGTTGGATGAAGACAAGAGGCAGGGGAAGAGAGGAGTCTGTGTGAGCTCTGGTTTACATGTGTCGTGGGCAGATCTAAATATGCGTACATGCATTTCTAGAGCTTTTCTTTGGCCCACTCAGCATTCCTTAATACTGTTTGACCATTTTCCTGAGCTATCCCATAAGTCCTCATGTGGGGTGTTGCTGGATCGTACTGTCCAGACGATGTCAAAAACATTGTGACATGAGTTGAATTTTTTCATTCCACTGGCACATGCAAGCGCAAAAGCTCTTTGGTAAAGATGGAATTAGTCCGTTCCACTGTGAGTGAAGCCGCATTAGAGCAACATAAGAAGAGTAGGAGGAATATAGAACTTGTGAGATGAATACGGTTATGCAAATTATATATCCATAGTAAATTTGATACAGATATCAATCTTAGACTGTTTTTATTTGCAGTCATGATCCAAAGCAGCCCAAATCACTCAGTTACAGTCAAGAAAGTGTTTGTCTGAAACCTTGTCTGGCTGATTTGAATTTCAGGAGTTAAACAAAGGCTTCAGGGTACAGTTATTGATCATCCCAGCCTTATGCAGATTTGATATTTTCTCTGTTAAGGAATGTTTGTGGGTGGAGAGAACAAGCTTGGATCCACTCAAAGGTCCACCTAGTTTACATATAAATACAACAAAGGCAAGTTGTCTCTCCAGTGACCAAGATTTATTTTTTCCACCCTCTGTGTTACATGTAGAGTGAGTCACTGTGTCCAAAAGCCATTAGGCCACGGGCCAAGTGGTGGCATTGAGCGAGGCGCGGATAACCTCAAGGGAATCCCTCCGTAAACGCGCGGAAAAAAACGAACTGGAGAAGAGAATGTTGAATTGATGCAGTAGAGTCATGTTCAAACGAACGTGCAGTGTGCCATTCTAACGATTCCCCCACACACACACGGCACATAAGGCATGCCAACAAGTTCCTCAGTGTGGGGTGTACAGCTATGTGACCTTCCTCTGCAATCCCCAATCCCACCTCAATCTAAGCTGGTGTAAACTAAGCATTAATCCACTGTGCTCCTGAGACTGCAGACACTGTCTGTGGACTATATGTAAAAGACAACGTGTGTGTGTGCAAGCAGACCCAATGAGATCTTGATGAAGCTAATTCCTTGCCTCTGTGGTTTTCTGTTACAAGATAAGACGTAAACATGACCATACAGAGTCCAATTTAAAGCAAAACTTACCAAATGTATAAAATTGTTTATGAAACAGCACATCGATGCATCTTTATCTTCATCTAATCTTAATAATACTTTTGTAATACAACAACCAGTCATCAACATAAATCACTTATTCCACATCATACTTCAGAGATACAGATGCCATCGGAACAATCAGCTCTGCTAAATCAGGCCGTGACACCTTTTATGAGTCATTTTACATTATTGAAATTGCTCACACAAACAATCGGCTGTGCCAAGAAGAATATTTTCATTGTGAATATCGTCTGCAGGCCGTGCATATGAGCTTC